>OY720448.1:8503587-8573587 GCA_963082715.1 Harpalus rubripes
CACACACACACACACACACACACACACACACACACACACACACACACACACACACACACACACACACACACACACACACACACACACACACACACACACACACACACACACACACACACACACACACACACACACACACACACACACACACACACACACACACACACACACACACACACACACACACACACACACACACACACACACACACACACACACACACACACACACACACACACACACACACACACACACACACACACACACACACACACACACACACACACACACACACACACACACACACACACACACACACACACACACACACACACACACACACACACACACACACACACACACACACACACACACACACACACACACACACACACACACACACACACACACACACACACACACACACACACACACACACACACACACACACACACACACACACACACACACACACACACACACACACACACACACACACACACACACACACACACACACACACACACACACACACACACACACACACACACACACACACACACACACACACACACACACACACACACACACACACACACACACACACACACACACACACACACACACACACACACACACACACACACACACACACACACACACACACACACACACACACACACACACACACACACACACACACACACACACACACACACACACACACACACACACACACACACACACACACACACACACACACACACACACACACACACACACACACACACACACACACACACACACACACACACACACACACACACACACACACACACACACACACACACACACACACACACACACACACACACACACACACACACACATACAGACATCGCAAAAATAGTAAATTCGTATTCTAGGCACCCTAAAACGTGCTTATTGATTAAAAACTCATCATCGAATTTTTTGACCAAAGACAATACCTTCCTTACCTAAAGGTAAAAATTATAAAGAAATTAAAGAAATTAAATTTCATAAAGTAGCCATAGCTATGGAAACAGCTACTATATTAAGAAAATTTTGATTGAAAGATGTCAGTGTCAAGTGAAATTGACATAGTGTGTGATAGTGTGTTTGTCTTATAATTTTAATAGGATTTAATAGAAATATAGGATCTTTTGCTATAAATTTTCTGTATGGAATTTGCATAAAATACATGCAACTGCCGGAAGGTAAAGTACAAGAAATATAATCTTTAGCAAGGAACTTTCTGTATGAAATTTGTACAAAATACATAGAACTGACGGAAGGTAATGTGCTGGCCACATCAGATTTTTTCATTTCGAAATTGCTCTTAAACAATCAGTGATCGAGAAAAATGTTACAAATAAAAAAGGTAAATATTTTCATTGTCTATCCAGTGGCGTACGAAAATATTTTTTAATGGGTAAATTTCCGAGATAGAGCACAAAGTCATATTTTTTAATTGGAACCCTTATTTGATTTTTACTTTTAAAAATACTTATTTTTTCTCTTTCGATTTATAGTGACGTTTCTACAGATTTGTATAAATACTTTTTCCATGTGTTTAATGGATAAATTTATAAAATATCTAAAATTATAATTCCCGAGCCTACGCTTTAAACAAGCAAAACTCCTTGGTTACACAGTTCATATCTCAAATCACTGTCAAAGAACTAATCATTTCAAATTAATAATAATAACGTTTTAAAAATAAAATAGTAAATAGAACCATAGTTTATGGAATGGATCTTAATATAGTTTCCGCAATAACTAAATGTATATTTAAATTAATAAAAATTAAATAGCGGGAGGTTTGGTGTTGGTCACATCAGATTTTTTTGTTATTAAACGGTTTTAGTGGGTGCTAAACTAAAATTTGTCATGGAATAAAATTAGATTTTCCAATTCAATAAGATAAGATCAAATGAAAAATATTGTAACCTAACACACGTGTGTTAATTGACAATTAATAATCTCAACAATTAACGCGAGTCTCAATCATTAATCGCCCTCATTAACACACTTGATAGTTAAATAACTAATATGTAACATATTCGGAGAGTGTATATATAGGACTCACGGGCTTCCGGTATTCTTCTACGGATCGTACCTAAATTTTCCCACTCTTCCAAAAAGAGAACACAAACAATGTTTTACTTTCCCTGCCGCAGATTGAGAAAGTATGATACTGTCCATAAAATCATTCAAATTTGTTTTCTTCCATGAAAATGATGACAATGACGATGGAAGTTACAGTTAAAATATTGAAAATAATCATAAAATTAATGTAAATTCTAAACAATCCGCAAAAAATTGTATGTTCAACAAGACAAAAAAAATTGATAATTTTTGCATTTGGTAAAAAATAACTATTTCGAATAGTAAGAAAAACTTGATGGGTAATAAACCTTTCATTTATTTAATTAGCATCAATGTAAGTGCAATTAACATCTTTAATTGGGGAGTTTTTACTTTTATATTTTGTAAAATTTTAAAAAATTCCGGAGAAAAAAATGTTAAACTTTTGAAATATTTTCTTCCCGCCATTATGGCGTACATAACGTCAACTATATGCGAATTAGGTCTCGACATATGTGCCCAGAACGTGCTTCATAGAAAGAGACAGAAGCAAAACACGGTCATCTGTTATGTTTACATTTGACACTTTAATTTGTGTTTATCGTATTTTCTAAGTTTTACGTTTACATATTTAAAATCAAATAATTTGCTTTTTCCGATTTGACATTGAATTTGACATTTCAATATCAAAGATGCCGCATACGTCATCGTATTGCGGGCGATTTAACTAATGATAAATTTAATATTGTTTGTACAAGAAAATACGCTATATTTTATTACTTTTATTACAAAATCATTTCATTTCAACATGACTAAACACCCCCATTGTATCTACATTCAACAAATGGTGATTTATCAAATCATTCTTCTTCATTACATACATCAAAAAGTTACAAGCTTTCCTATAAATGATTACTATATGTATTGAGGATAAAAAGCTCTACTTTCGAGGTAAACTCGGTTCTGTGGCAAACCTGTGTACCACTGGAAACTAATAAAAACTTCCGCATTTTCTTTCATCTTCAAGAAAAGAAACCCAACTATTTCCCACTGAAGCAATCAATACAAAAATGTGCATATTTATGTCAAATATTCAAAGTAAAGTAGGTAATATTCCCACCATACAAAGGCATGCATAGACATATTTTATATTGCTCCGTTTTCACAAAGTACTTCAATAGCATTTTCTTCTTTCTCTCTGAATGAATATTCCAAAAGCAATATTTAGTTCTTGTGATATTATTACGCTTTACGCTTGCATTTCGCTATTCCACTTTACGGAAATAAAAATTTACAAATGGATAATGGATAAGCTAGTAGCATCGCAAAATGTCAAGTGCATAATTTCCCACAGATTTGTTGTGCTTGAATGCACTGGAAACTTCCCACTAAAATGTTTGTGTCTACTGCAAACTGCAACTATCTACGTAAATGTAACGGATTATTCCATTTATAAAGATATGAATTTTCATCGCAACATTTTTTTAAATAAATAAATATAAAAGCAAATTGTTTTCATAAAATGTTAAACGCAGTTTAATTTAAAATTAATTCCTTACTGCAGATATTTTATGTTTACAGTTCTTTATTTTATACAGTTCCATTCTATTCTCGTATGTGTGGATGTGTGTGCGTGTGTAACAAAATTTTCGTCTACGATAACTCTAAAACTACAATTCCAAAAATTATAATTCTTTCGTATTCCTCTTCGTTGCATCCATATGAAGAGCTGATTAGATTTTGGTTATAATTGGTCAACCGGAAGTACCCTCATTTGAAGATTTTAACATTTTTTCTTAAAATACTATGGTAAATATCATTTTTTCACATTTAATGTTATTGTAAATATGAAAGAACATTGTATTCTCTATACGATTTGACTGCATTTTATACTTCATATTAAATGGATATACCTAGAGTTATAAAATTATAAAGAAATTAAATTTCATAAATTAGCTAGCTATGCTAGAAACAGGTACCATATTAAGAAAATTCTGATTGAAAGATGTCAGTGTCAACTGAAATTGACATATTCGTAGTATATTTGTGTTATAATTTTACTCGAAATATAGGATCTTTTTGCTCGAAACTTTCTGTATGGAATTTGTATAAAATACATACAACTGTCGAAAGGTAATGTACATACAAGAAATTTAGAATCTTTTGCAACAAACTTTCTGTATGGATTTTATAGAAAATACATAGGCATTTACGAAAATTCTACCGGTAGATACCGCATCTAACGACTGTGTTCGAAAACACGAGTGGTAAAAAGTTACCATGTTCAAAAATTGTACAGTATCTACCAGATTCATCTACCGGATTAGGACTCTGCTCAGTTTGTTAACTACATTAAATTTCTAACCTGTTTCAAATTTTCATTTTTTTATAGGTTATGGAACTACCCCTGTTTAAGACTTGCGTTCTTAAAATATCGATTCCGGTAGCTACAACCTGATAAACAACTGTTTACCGGTAACAGTTCGCCCGTAGTATTTTCTTAAATGCTTCATATAACTGACGGAAGATTTTTTCTCATTGCCAAGGAGTTTTTTAATATTTCATCCTTAGTTGTTTTTACCTTCCGTCACCTTTAGGTAAGGAAGGTATTATCTTTGTTCAAAAAATTCGGTGGTGAATTTTTAATGAATAAGCACGTTTTAAGGTCCCTAGAATACGATTTCACTATTTTTACGATGATGTATGTATGTGTGTGTGTGGATGTGTGTGTGTGTGTGTGTGTGTGTGTGTGTGTGTGTGTGTGGATGTGTGTGTGGATGTGTGTGTGTGTGTGTGTGTGTGTGTGGGTGTGTGGGTGTGTGGATGTGTGTGTGTGTGTGTGTGTGTGTGTGTGTGTGTGTGGATGTGTGTGTGTGTGTGTGTGTGGATGTGTGTGGATGTGTGTGTGTGTGTGTGTGGATGTGTGTGTGTGTGGATGTGTGTGTGGATGTGTGTGTGTGTGTGTGTGTGTGTGTGTGTGTGTGTGTGTAACAAAATTTTCGTCTGCGATAACTAATACTATATTTCCAAAAATTATAATTCTTTCGTATTCCTCTTCATTGCATCAATATGAAGAGCTGACTATATTTTGGTTATAATTGGTCAACCGGAAGTACCTTAATTTGAAGATTTTACCAGTTTTTCTTGAAAAAACGATGTTAAATATCATTTTTTTACTTTTAATGTTATTATATATATATATATATATATATATATATATATATATATATATATATATATATATATATATTAAAGAACATTGTATTCTCTATACGATTTGACTGCATTTTATACTTCATATTGAATGGATATAGAGTTATAAAATTATAAATAAATTAAATTTCATAAATTAGCCAGCTATGCTAGAAACAGCTACAATATTAAGAAAATTCAGATTGAAAGACTGAAAGATGTCAGTGTCAAGTGCAATTGACATAATCGTAGTATATTTGTGTTAGGATCTTTTTGCCCGAAATTTTCTGTATGGAATTTGTATAATATACATACAACTGTCGAAAGGTAATGTACATACAAGAAATTTAGAATCTTTTGCAAGGAACTGTCTGAATGGATTTTATAGAAAATACAAATGCATTTGTTCGAAAACACGAGTGGTAAAAAGTTACCGTATTCGAAAATTGTTCAATATCTACCAGATCCATCTACCAGATTCATAAAGAATCTAATCTCAAAAAAGGTAGTGATGCAAAGCGAAGCGTGCGCGGTAAAAGTGGAAATGTGTTCAAAGTAGGACTCTGCTCAGTTTGTTAACTACGTCAAATTTCTAACCTGTTTTAAATTTTTTCATAGGTTATAGATCTACCCTGTTTACCACTTGCGTTCATAAAATATCGATTCCGCTAGCTATAACCTGATAAAAATCTGTTTACCGGTAACAGTTCACCGGTAGAATTTTTGTAAATACCTCATAAAACTGACGGAAGTTAATGTGCTGGCCACATCAGATTTTTTAACAAGAAAATTAAATTAATACATAGGCAACTTTCATTTACATATCAATGTTTTTTTTGCGTCAGTGCCTCTGATCCCTTTTTTAGTAATTTCTCGTAACATGTACTTAGCATTATTTAAATCAATAATTTTTTTGGTTTTAATCAAGAGATATAAACAAAAGGACATTGGAGATTGAATATATATTCACTAGATTTCTATATTACATATCTGTCATATGTTGGCACCAATTACAAGTCGTTGGATGTTGGTAAAACTGTTTGCTTTACTCTAATTGCATTTACTGTTAATCACGGTTGATTTTAACTATGACTAAAATAAATTTAGCTATTTTTTAATCATACCTACTGAGGCACGACGAGGCGAGAGTACTCTCGCATCTCGTCTCGTCTCGTTGCATTATGCGAGACGAGAACGAGAGCGAGATTGCAGTTTAAAATTCGAGGCGAGAGCGATATAACATCTGCGAGAAATATCGCGAGATTCTCGCGAGAGTCTCGCAATAAAAAGTATTTGTAACTTTATAGCTTTGATTCATAAATTCAATGAAAAATGCAACGTACGAGGAGTGGAGTCAACGCTAATTCATGCATAGAACACGTAAATGTGAAAATAATATGAATTCACTATATTTTTTGAGTCTATATAGAGTCGATTCGATTAATATCGTTCCCAGAGCGAGGAAATGCAATAATAAAGACAAAATCGGTATTGCATTCAATAGAATTAGTTTTCTCTAATATCTGATCCCCTAATTCACCCCAGTTAAAACCACAGTTAATAAAACTATTGTCCCCCCTGAAAAGTAAAGGATGTTATATTAAGCGTCGATGGGAGCCAACAGGGAGAGAAGCGGAGTGATTGGTTGCCGGCGGGTTACCAGTGTAGCGGTTTTTTTTTTTGACTTAATCTTACTTAAATAGTGGCATATATTTAATGAAAAATTATAGGTACTTTTAGTTACAAAACAAATAATATTTTAATGTTTAATTCGTTTTACTGATGACAGACAGAATGTGTTAATTTTGATGATAAATTGGATATTTTAGAGGTAAATTAAATTATTTACTAACTTATCACATTTTGTGGTGACCGTAAATGAATAAACATTATGTTCGTATTGAAATAATTTGGTGACCAGAATTTAGTGTTTCGTCTCTTTATTACAGTTATACGATTGCAAATACATGGAAGACGGTGCTATTGGTGCGAAATTGTCTCTTGTAGTTAAACAGTTACGTAAGTACGTAGTGCGCATGCACTTATTTTTATAGCGAGACTCTCGTGCGAGAACGAGATAAGACCCAAAAAAAAGTGCGAGAACGAGAGCGAGATCGAGATTACAGATCCGAAAACGAGACGAGATCGATATTTTATATTTATCGTCTCGTCTCGCCTCGAGTGCATCACTATTCACTAATCATACCTATGTATTCTTAAATGGTAGCGATGGTAATTAGTTAGTTACAATCACTAAAATTTTGAGTAAATACTACCAGTCAACAAATAAGTCTTGAGTTGAAAGAAATTAACAATACAGTTCTTGACAGTTGTGTTTGTGATTAATTATTGGTTACTATTTAATCAAACACGATTTAAATCATATCCATAAATATGTTCTAACTAAAATACAAAGTACACTTCCTACCTCTAACATTAAACAATCAATATTCCACCTACCTGAGTATCGTTGGTCAACAACTCCAGCGTGTACCCAGGAAGCAGTTTTCTCTCGTTGATGTGCTTGACAGCTAATCTCGCCGCTGCGAGTTCGCTACGACCGTCGGGCCTGTCTCCGTCCTTGGTGGTGAGTTCAAAAAGGCCAAGCAACGACACGACGCGTTTGTCATTTGGTCCTCCCGGATGACGAATCGCGGCACTCTTTGGGAGCAAGGAAACGAAACGTTCGGCGACGGTTTGGGTTCGCGCGCGGGTGCGTTTTTCCGTCTCGGGGCGACCT
Source organism: Harpalus rubripes (assembly GCA_963082715.1). Taxonomy (NCBI): domain Eukaryota; kingdom Metazoa; phylum Arthropoda; class Insecta; order Coleoptera; family Carabidae; genus Harpalus; species Harpalus rubripes. Next base: position 8,511,629 of record OY720448.1, read on the forward strand.
GGAAGGAAGATGATAGTGAATATGGGAACAAGAATGATGACTTACAAATTTAAATAGAAAGGTGCTTTCCAGTCACTACTTGAAGATTGATCCTGTGCTATTATCATACCTCGCCTGTTACACTTAAAAGCACCGTACATTTATCTGATACCCAGTGTTGTAATAGATAATCATATTTTTTTATCTAGATAAAGATAACTAACATTTTTTTTATCTAGATAAGATAATAGATAATTATTTGTAAAGTTATCTAGATAATAGATAATTAATTATTATCTAGATACTTTTTTAGATAATTTGTTTAAAATATACATAGCATGTTACAATGTAGATATAGGACGGAAGTTATTTGCATATCAAGGCCGCGAATCACTCTTTAGCGTACCGAGAGAAAAATTGTCGCCGAGGCCGCTTGCGGCCGAGGCAAGACAATCTCGAGGACGCTAAAGGATTTCGCGGACAAAGTGTACACAATATTTTTGTGCAACCGTAAAAAATATGTAATTAAAATTTTATTAATTTTCAACAGTTTCATTATAAATAGAAAGTTAGCTTTCGAGGTGGCTATGTGATTAACATTTGATAAACAAAACCATGCAATTCTCAAGTGTCAAAGTGATTGTTTACCTAATTTCGCGGCCGTTACCATAACAACGGTCGCGAAATCCAATTTCGCGGCCTGTATTGCGACAAAAAAAAGTAATCATATTTATACTTTTATAGTTTAAGGTTCTGTAAAATTTAAATATTTTCACAGAATTCTACCAAAATTACAGTTGTACGCTTGCGCAGCTTTATATAATTTAAATTTGATTTGTGTTAGAATAGAATTTTTTGATTGTTTTATAAAAATTTTCATCTAGATGATTTTCAAAAATTTTTAATTTTTATTTAGATAAGATAATAGGTAACTTCGAAAAAAATTATCTAGATAAGATAATAGATAAAACTATATTATCTAGATGATTTATTAAATAAAACTGATTTTTGGACTTCCATTATCTTTATTTAAAAACACAAATTTTCTCACAACGTTTCGGTAGCTAATATCTGCTTCCGTCATCAGGTGTACTGATAATACAGTATTATCAGTACACCTGATGACGGAAGCAGATATTAGCTACCGAAACGTTGTGAGAAAATTTGTGTTTTTAAATAAAGATAATGGAAGTCCAAAAATCAGTTTTATTTAATAACGATACATTATCTTATAAATTCAAAATCTAGATGATTTATCTAAATGAAATTATCTAGATAAGTTACAACACTGCTGATACCAAATATACTTTCCTATTATTATTTATCTTTTATCTACATCCCATATTTTAACAGATGAGGTAGAAAAAACGAGACGAGATCAATATTTTATATTTCTCGTCTCGTCTCGCCTCGCGTGCATCACTAATCGTTTGTGAAATGTTATATATTTTTATTACCTACCTACAAATTTGTTGCGCTTGTTGAATCGGGAAGAAGGATAGGTATGTTGAGGAATTTTAAAATGATGATTTGGCACTATAGACTCCTCTGTACTTTTATTTATAGTTGTACAATCAGTCATATTTTTCGTAAAATTGTTATTACTACAGTTTCCCGGTTTTTCTTTATGATATTTTTTATCTTTACTTGTTTCATATAAACTTGAATTTTCTTTACTTTTATTACCACCTTCATCATTAAAAATATCTTTTAATGAACTGATCAGTGTTTTGTTTACATGTTCATTGGTAAAATCAAAAGTTTCTTTCATGTTATGAAGATAACTAGACCGAAACATATGTTCGTGATTATTAATTTCTTGTTTAGTATTAATTACTGTTCCATATTCACTCGAATCTGTTTGGTGACGATTTTGAGCTAGATCGTCATTATGGTTATTTTTTTTCAATGGTTCCTTGATCCATATTTCGGCAGCGGTGTTAGTGAAATTATTTTTTTTAGTTTGATTTGAATCGTGAGATTTCTTGACTTTAGTTGTTATTTTGTTGTTTTTATTTTTGGCAGAATTGTTTAACATTGTAAAAAGTTTTGGTTTAGGCTTTTCCAGATTGTCCAGTTTAATATTTTTAACTTTTGAGTCGCGAAGAATATTCAGACGATTAATATCTTCTTTTTTAAAATTGTTTTTAAAATTACCTTTTTGTTTTTTAACAGTTTTTCTAAAGTTTTCTGCTTCTGCATTTTTATTTAGTTTATAATTGTATTCGTCCAAGATTTCGTTATTGAATTCTAAAACTGATTCGGCAGAATTTTCCAATATTTGGTTTTGAATTTTAATTGTTTTATCAATAACTTTTTCAGACGTATTTTCAAAATTTACATTTTCCGTAGTAATATTTATTATGCTGTAGCCGTCAATAATTTTGATGCTAATGTTTTTTTGAATGTCATCAAAAGATTCATTTTGTTGGTATGTGTTCGTTAAATTTAGCCCACCTATTTCTGTTTTCAAATTCAAAATAGATATTTGATCATTTTCTGAACTAGTATTAATATTACGATGTTGAGCAATTGTTATACTATCAGTTTTAATATTTGAGGTTTTATTATTATCATTAATTTGTTGACTGGAATCATTAACGATATTATCACGATTATTATTAATTATTACATTAGAATTATGTATAATACTTTGATCATTTTTATCAATACTTTTTGGTATATTATGATTATCAATTGATTTATTATTAATTTCTTTACTATCATTCGTGTAATGATTTTCACTTGTTTTGGATTTTAGATTATTTACAATATTGACTGTCAAATTTTCACGATTTTCAATTATTTTTAATTCATTTACACTATTTACAATATCACTATCAATTGTTCTATCATTAGTTTCATTTAACTTATCATGGTCCGAATTATGTTCTGAAATCCACTTCAAAACACCATCAACAATTTCTTTTTCAACATTTCTTTCAGAGTCCTGTCCATTTTTCAGTGAATCTGATATTTCAGTCAAATTTTGTTGATTTCTCTCTCCATTATTAACATCTGAATCTGGTTCTGTTATTGAAGTTGGTTCTTGATCTTCTGCATTTTGATTCTCCGTAAGGGAATGATTAAGGAAATCATGGTAACCTATAGTGGGAGCTATCACAACAAGATATAGGAGAAGAAAAAGAGGAGCAAATGGTATTGGAGGGGACATCTTCGCCACCAGGAGCTGGATTTACTCTGAAGATGACTCTCGGATCTGCAATCAAAGAAATTTGTAAAAATCAATGTACTTCAAATATTTAGGTGTCAACAAATACTAGAAATCTCAGTTATACAACAGTTGGACGGTGTTATGCAAAAAGCAACCATCCCACAAATATTTTTTCTGTTGTTGTTGAAATCTGGTGAACAAATTCAATTTCTTCTTATATACAAATCAATCAAACCTATTGGTGTTTATACTGCCATCTATTGCCAATGGAATTAATCTGCGTATTGTAAATTTTCATCTTTTCGTTTTGCAAGATACTTTCAAGTGATTTGGTTTCATTTGGTAAATTTGTTTATTTCTAGTTATAGAATTTATCAACAGAAAAATTTGCACAAATAATGAGAAAATAAGTTGGCTTAAAGCACAGACAAACAGCAAGCAAAGACAAATTAATTTTAAAAAATCGAAACCAAATTTAATATTGTTCAAAGTAGTTTTTGATTGGGAAGAAAAGGCTATGGATATTCAAAAAAAAAGGTCGTGGTCGTCGCGTTTTATATTTTTTTGAACACTCTTGTGACCACAAGAAATACCAACAGCTCCTGCAAAACTAACTGACATACAATCCATGCTTCATCTAATCTGATGCATTAATAAAGATATCATTACGGCATATTACCCATTGCTGGGTGTGCCACTGCCAATCTGCTTTGTACACAGATTTCGGTAATGATGAAGATGATAATATATTTGTACCGTGCTGGCACCACAGGGGTCAATTTTGTGCCATTTAAAATTCGAAATGTTTGGGGTCTCGTGGCCGCGTGCCTGAGTGTCTGGTCGCGAATTTGGGGAACCGGGTTCGATTTGATGCATTACAGTTTTATATTAATTTACAACGTACCTAATCCAGAAATTGAAGACGATGTGTTGGCTTGCCTTAGGGAGATTGATTTTGAATTAGAAAATTTAAAAAAACAATGTTTATGTCAATAAAACTGTTATAAATTATTTAAAAAAATTATTAATAAATAATTAGTGTATGGCTTGGTTATATATTGCAAAACACAACAAACCATCAAAATGACTAAATATTTATGGTAAATTGTATTTATTTTCCATATTAATTATGCTAAAAATATTATATGGGCCTATTCGAACCCATACGTACAAATATAAATTTGAAGAAATAACAAGTAATTTATATTTGTTATAATTAAACTAAAATGTAATTATTTTAACATTAGCATATTGCTGATTGATTGCTTTCTACATAACACCGTCCATTTATTCTTACAACGATATTTCGGTATACACTTAGAGTGTGGGGCCTAAAAACTTTCTTTGTTAAGGCGAATAAAATAAAAGGTATTGCTGATAGACAAAATTTATTTAATGAAAGAACATAGACTATCTCGACGTTTGAGGCCGCTTGAATTTAGTAAATCCCTTTTCAATCTTTGAAATATACGATCGAGAGTCAAGCCTATAAAATAACGGCTTGGACTTATGAAGCGGCTTGACTTCTGTCGAAATAAACAGTGAAGCTTCAAATAATGTAACTACGCATGCGCACATCCCCAATATGTTGCAGTGTTACTAAATTCATCATTTGTTGGTTGTTTGCATTTTACCTCATTTTATAAAAGTCGCGACATGAAACCTAGTAAAATTGTCGAAAAGCGTAATATTTGGAGTTTTGCAGAAATAAATGTTTTTGAAAAAGAGAAGGCAAATAACAATATGATAATTTTTAGATTTTAGGGTTATATATCTAGGATGAAATTAGATCATATCTGTCTGCATAATCGAGTATTTAACTATAATAACTCGATCCTATTTTCAATCCGCTGAGATAAACCAATACGATTTTTCAAGTCATAATATACTTGAAGCCGCTTGAATTATCGAGATAAAATTAGTCATAGTTTTGAACCATGCAGTTTTAAAAAAAAACATCTTGAAGATGATGGCCACCATCTCCAATATCAGGAGCTCCTCTCTACATGTTCGAACATTCGGGCTATTTCCTGCCGAATAAGATTCTTCAGCTGAAGCAGGATTAAAACTTTTATAATTACCCCTTAACCTTAAAATTAATTTTAATGAAAACTAAATATGTATTTCGAGAATTAAGTTCTCATCATCAGTAGTATAACAAGGGAAAGTTAAACAGAGTAGTCAAGATTACTCAACATGTCAACCATGCCAGAGGTCCTAACAGAGTCGAAGAGACATCCCGTGGTCGCTCGCGCTCGCCCGATCTTAATCCTTATGATTTTTTTATGGGGATATCTCAATGAAGAGGTTTACAAATACCGCCCTACAATCCTGCTGCATCTGAAGAATCTTATTCGACAGGAAATAGCCCGAATGTTGGAACGTGTAGAGAAGAGCGTCGGAAATCAGTTGCGTCAGTTCATATAACGATGGCCAACACCTTTAGGATGTTTTTATTCAAAACTCCAAGTTTTAAAACTTGAAATTATGTTCTTTTATTGTCCAAAAATAATTTTTGTCTATCAACAATACTTTTATTTTATTCACCTTCAAAAAAGAAAATTTCTAGACCCCATTCTGTACCTTCTTCGGGTAAGTAAGATCTTACAGATTGATGCCACATTTTTCCGATAGTAAAATTAACGAAAAGTTTAACCAGAGATGAAAATACTTTCAATGTAAATTTTATAAAAATAAAAAATGACCCAGTGGCGTAACTAAGAGTTCGGGGGCCCGCCCGCATAAAGTTTTTGGGGCCCGTTTTTAATTATAGCGTTTATCATGAAGAACTACATACCACAAGAACTTGTGGAAAACTCGGCTCACTTTCATCTGAGTTGATATGTTAAGAAGCAAAATAACCAATATTGGAGGACTGAAAATCCAAGATTAGACACTTTTACATCCCACCAAAGCTATTGTATGTTGTGGCATTTACTATGAAAATGTGATTGGCCCGTATTTTTTTTTATGAAATTGGTTGCAGAGTCCACTACTGAAAGTTACAGGGAATTGATTCATACATTTTTGGTATCCCGAATGAAAGAACTTGGATGCGACAAAATATGGTATTAGCAAGATGGATCAGTATCATACAGTCTAAATAATAGCAATATTGCGAAAATCATTCTGTTATCGTTATTTAATCCCACGTTTTGGTAATACACATTGGCCGCCAGGTGTCAGGTGTCTTGATTTGACAGCCTCAAACGTTTTATGGGGTTATTTTAAAGGGAAACTCTGGATCATTTGCAGGAAAATATTTGCCAAGAAATAAAAATTCTACCGGCCAAAATGTGATAGAAAATAAAAAACTTGATTTTACATAGCGGATAAGGGGCCCCTTAGCCAATATTATTTTTGGAAATTGACATTTAAAAAAATAAAGGACTAAATAAATTTGTATGTTGCTACAAAAAAAAATGATTAAATTCAAAATTTCGCAGTAGTAACAAAATTATAAATCATGTAAATTGGGGCCTCTCTAGAGCCGGAGGCCCGCCCGTTAGTTACGCCAGTGAAATGACCCCATTCATTATGACAGTTACAAAAAGTAATTAAAATCTAACATTTGTGAAATATCCTACGAGTATTATATGTATATACATGTTTCAATAGATCGTTCAAATTCATTAAAAATTATTGGTAAAAAAACATGACTCTAAACATTAACAATGCAATAACTGAACCATTTTGATTATTATTCGCAATAAAACTTTTATCAGCTATGTTTTCATAAAGGATATAACTCTGTTTATAGGTGAAAATTTCACGGTACGACGATTGTATATTGGTTGTTTGAAAATACGACCCTGAACATGTTGTCGACTATTATCGCTTCACGTTCCGGGTAATTTTATATCTCTGTTACTGCCGGTCCCAATAGATATCGAACCGGTAATGCGATAAATTCCTCTAGAAAGAGGAAGCTTTATTTTCCTATTTAATTTAGAAACAGGATATTTATACCAATTTAAACTGCCAACAAAGAAGTACAAAATTAAGTTTTAAATATTTAAAGAAGATCAAATTAAAGAGGGAACACCCGTAATGAAATTTTGTGGAGACTTTTATTTTATTTATTAAAAGTATTTTAAAATTTATATCTATAAAATAAATAATATAGCAAGTCTGAATTAATCTACATAGGACACATTAATGATTAATTAATTTCTGTTACAAATGATTGTAAATTCAATTTAATATTACTATACAGAGAATTAATTTAAATAATATAAGCGATTAATTACTCAGTTTCAGTTGTCATAGAATAGAAAATGAATTAATAATTTGAATCGGTATTGCACTAAAATCTATACATTTACACGTATGTGACAAATACAGAGTGTCTTGCTTGCTCACTATTGGTAACTTTTTACCTTCCGTCACCTTTAGGTAAGGAAGGTATTGTCTTTGGTCAAAAAATTCGGTGATGAGTTTTTAATGAATAAGCACGTTTTAAGGTCCCTAGAATACGATTTTACTATTTTTACGATGATGTCTGTGTGTGTGTGTGTGTGTGTGTGTGTGTGTGTGTGTGTGTGTGTGTGTGTGTGTGTGTGTGGATGTGTGTGTGTGTGGATGTGTGTGTGTAACAAAATTTTCGTCTGCGATAACTCTAATACTACAACTCCAAAAATTATAATTCTTTCGTATTCCTCTTCGTTGCATCCATATGAAGAGCTGATTAGATTTTGGTTATAATTGGTCAACCGGAAGTACCCTAATTTGAAGATTTTAACAGTTTTTCTTGAAAAAACGATGTTAAATATCATTTTTTCATATTTAATGTTATTATAAATATTAAAGAATTTTTTATTTTCTATACGATTTGATTGCATTTTATACCTAATATTAAATGGATATAGAGTTAAAAAGTTATAAAGAAATTAAATTTCATAAAGTAGCCATAGATGTGGAAACAGCTACTATATTAAGAAAATTTTGATTGAAAGATGTCAGTGTCAAGTGAAATTGACGTAGTGGGTTTGTCTTATAATTTTACTGGAAATAGGTATAGCATCTTTTGCTTTCTGTATGGAATTTGTATAAAATACATACAACTGCTTTAAGGTAATGTACAAGAAATAATAATAATAATAATAATAAATCTTTTATTTCTGCAGATACATTACACTGTGTATAGAAAACGTCACAAAATAATAATTTTCTGTATGAAATTTGCATAAAATACATGCAACTGCCGGAAGGTAATGTACAAGAAATAGAATATTAAATTTAGTAAGGAACTTTCCGTATGAAATTTGTACAAAATACATAGAACTGACGGAAGGTAATGTGCTGGCCACATCAGATTTTTTTATTTAAAGAGGTACGAGGTTGGTTAAATAAACAAAATTGTGCCATTCTGAATAAGGAAATTAGTGATATTAGCGAAAAAAATTGTATCAGCGGTTCCCAAAATGTAGGACAAAATATATATCTTTTAAATGGAACCATATATTTTTATTCTTTTTATTGGAAAGAGTATTTCTTATCTTTTCAATAAGGTACTGTTGTTTATGTACATTTTTTCAAATAAATGAGTTATTTACGTTTAAAAATAAAAAAATTGTATACGGCGCGAACAGACACGTGACTCGAGCGTCCTTGACGTGCTAGGAATCAGCTGATTTGTGTGCGCTTGTCATTTTGACAAGAACAATGCCACTTTGACAAGACTTTTAATTTCATGTGTTTAACTAGCTGAAAATTGTACATTAATAACATTTTAGCAGTTCAAAATCAAATATTGGTCTTGTTTAAGTGACATTGTTCTTGTCAAAATGACATGCGCACACAAATCAGCTGATTCTAAGGACGTCAAAGTGGCCCGAGTCACGTGTCTGCTCGAGCCCTATACTGTTTCTAGTTATTTAGTCAGTAAGTCATGGAAACATTTTTTTTTATGTTTTATTTTAATAACTTATTTTAGAGTAAATAAACTAAAAACAATATATATATATATATATATATATATATATATATATATATATATATATATATATATATATATATATATATATATATGTACCGGGTGTATCTCTTTACCTATTCATTTTAGCGCAAGAAAGGTAAGAATATAAGTTGTTCAGAAATTAAAAAGGCATTCTATAAAGGTCGCATACTTATATAATCATTCATATTTCACGAGATATTATTTAAATAAAATTTAATGTTCTTTTAGAAAAATCGTTACAGTGCTTTGAAAAATAAAACAAGTAACCTAAATAAAATATTCACTTTGATATTTGTTGTATAAATTTCGAAAAAATTGAGTGTATACTTAAAAGAAATTATACAACAAATAAAAAATATTAAAGTGATTATTATATTCAAGTTACCTGTTTTATTTGTCAAGGAACTCTAGAGCAATTTTTCTAAAGAACATTAAATTTTATTTAATTCATATCTTGTGAAATATAAATGTTTATGTAAGTAAGTTGCCTGTATATGATGTGTTTTTAATTTCTGAACATCTTATATTCTTACCTTTTTTGCGCTAAAATGAATAGGTAAAGAGATATTGCAGTATTAAAAAAATAACATTGAAATCGCTATGCGCCACTTTTCATTTATACCTTCGGTATATATATATATATATATATATATATATATATATATATATATATATATATATATATATACACATATATTGGGTGTCTACCTTATTTTCCGTAGGAAATTCAATGTTAAAATTTTGATTTGGCGATATCTCTTTGCTTATTAATTTTGCAAAAAAGTGAAATGAAGAAAAATATTCGGAATAAAAACGTACATTGATGAGTACCAAGTTTGTCGCTCAATTGTTTCTTATGTACGAGTTATAAGCAGAAAGAAAATTCTCGATTTAAGGTAATTATCAGAGTACCACGAAAATTAAAACAATAATTTATATTTGATGTTTCTCGCATATCTAACAGATTTGACATTTCATTTGATTTTATTAGAATTTGTGATTAATTTTTTACTTCTAGATTATTTTCCTATTGTTTGTCTTCTTTTTCATGGCACTCTGATAATTGCCTTAATTCGTGTTTTATCTTTTGCTTCTAACTCGTACATAAGAAATAATTAAACAACAAACTTGATATTCTTCGATGCAGTTTTTCATTCGGAACATTTTTCTTCATTACACTTTTTTTCTAAAATTATTATGTAAAGAGATATCGCCAAATCAAAATTTTGACATTGAATTTCCTATGTTCACTTCGTCATATGTTTCCAAAGAATATTTCGATCAAATAGTTTAATGTATTCTGCTGAACATTCCGATATTTTTTTTTCAAATTATTTACGATTCATTATATTATAAAACATTGTACACTGTCCAACCGTTACCTGAACTTTACGTGCTCGCCCGTAAAGTTCTGAGTAACGGTCTTGCAATGTAAATTACTATAACACCTCTCAATAACTAAGTACGTTTACAAAAATAAATAAACTGTAAACATGGTCACTGGTTTTAGGTTAGCACAGGATTCTACGTTCTCATTCGTCGTAAATAAAAAAAACATTAATAGGATAAGTTTCTTAACATAACTTAATATTCGTATACAGGCTGTCTCACAACTCGCGCCCCAGAGCGAATGAGGAACACGAGACTGCGCTCGGATGTGTAATTTCGAAGAAAAAAATCTAGCTTAAAAGATATTCGAGAAAAGACGTCTTAAAATTGACCAATCAGAGACCTACACCTTTAACGTGTGTTTGCCGTAATTTTACGTTACTAGGGTTTTATTCAAATCAAATCTTTAAAATGTGTGGGCGACTGTAGTTTTCGAAAAATGTCAGTGTCAAATTCAATTTTACAAGGTGAATAAAAAAAGGCAAATTCTTACCATGTATTCAGCCGCTGATTACTTAGAAATGATTATAATTTTCGGAGAATGTGGACGTAACGCCAAAGAGGCAGCACGAGTCTATTCGGAATGTTTTCCGGATAGAAATCTTGTGGATTATAAAGTGATATTGAGAGCCATCGCAAGGACGCATGAGTTATGCCAGATCAAATGACAATAATATTTTCGTTTAACACATTTTACACAGCTGCTACAACACGTTGCACTGTACGATATAAATGATCCCGGATGACACCTTCGCTAACCTAAATTTGTTGACAGTGAAAAGTCAACTCTAAAGTGTCAAAATTACAGTAAGTCAAACAAATTTTGTAACTCACTAGTAGTATTTTTAAAACCTAGCAACCAGTTTTATTTTGTAATAATATCATCACACCTCAAGATATCCTTCCGGGATTGGTGGATTAAAAAGTCTTGTAACCGTTATACAAGCAGCCGCAAATTATTTTCTTCTATTTGTTGGCAACCTATTGTCGTCGGCAAGTGTCAGTTTCGTCTGGGGCGCGAGTTGTGAGACATCATGTATAAATATTAAGTTTACTTAAAACTGGATTATATCGTTAAAAAGAGTAAAATTTTTATAGATTACAAGCTAATAAATAACGGACTGTAGCTGTTTCCTGATTCTAGGCGAATAGTAATATGTCATATTTTAACAAGTGCGAAATAAACAATTTATAATGACCCTGGATTTCTCGTACTTCAAAACTTTCTTAGTGTCCCTCGCATAAAGCACGAAATTAAAAACCACGACCCTTCATTTATTCATTTATCATCTGGCGCATATTTTTTAATAAACTCTAAAAAAATTCAAATGAACCTTTTGGTATTCAAAAAAGTCGATTCATAACGACGCCATATTTTTATATTTGCGTCTGAAAAACGAATTACATTTTATTAAAGAGTTTCAAAGCCTATAGAACTCCCCTAACTTGCCATTTTCATAAAATTTTATGAAGATAGCAATTTGAAAATGTTGAATTGAATAAAATTATTGCATAGATAGGCGCTACGCCGCGTACATCACCCGCTATCGGCAAGATGGCTGGGCTGTGATAAGCAACATTTGTTGCCATAGTGGGAGGCTCACCCACTCGTGCAACACCGTATTTCATAAAGATGTTTCTCTGGCGCTTATCTGCGAAGTAAGCGTCAGATTTAGTGAGTGTTCGCGGAACGGTTCTTGAGAATATCGTTAAATTTTACACGCATATACGAAGTTTAATATCCCGAAAATTACTTGCTCGATTAAAATTGCTACATGTTACAATGAAAATTTATGTTATGAAGCAGAAGTTCACTGCAGTAGCTCTGGATATATGAAAACCCCGAGGAAAAGTTGTAAATTTATTGTGTTTGCAAGGATGAGATTTCATTCGCTGAGGGCATATAGCTCAATTTAGATTCAAACTGGATTACCTAAGACAATTCCAGCAACACAACTAACTTATGTTATGGATACTAAATTATTTTATGTGCTGTATCATTTATGCTCATTTTCACCGCTAATAGTTAAATTCTTAACTACAGGTTAATGAAAAAGTACATAACGAAATTTTAATAATTCATTTGTCATTTTGTTCGTTAATATATTGCTAATTTAACAAACTGTTAATATTAAACTGTAAACGGTGTAAGTGAACAAAAATAAATAATTTATGCCAGTTTCACCAACAATAACCTTCAAATTTTAATGACCCTTTGGGGTATGAGACCAAATTTTTATTTTTACCTCCCGTCATACCGTAGGTAAGGGAGGCAATGTTACCGGTCCAAAAATTCGATGGTGAGTTTTCCGTGAATAAGCACAAATTAGGGTCCCTACAACATGTTTTTACTATTTTTACGATGATGATGATGATGATGATGATGATGATGATGATGATGTGTGTGTGTGTGTGTGTGTGTGTGTGTGTGTGTGTGTGTGTGTATGTGTGTACGTATGTGTGTTTTTGTGTGTGCGTGTGTGTAAGTGCGTGCGTATGTGTGTCTGTGTGTGTGTGTGTGTGTGTGTGTGTGACGATTTTTTCGTCCACGAATCTAGTATCCTGTTGGAACGATTAATTAATAAATAAATAAATAAATAAATAAATAAATAATACAATTAATATAAAATTAAATAATATATTAAAACATGACCCAAAACTTATAAAATTTGGTACTTAATTTGGAGCTCTTAACAGATTTTCGAGGAAAAACATTTTAAAATATAATCCAAAATTTCGTATTAGACTTTTCTTTATTGGAACGAGAGAAAATAGATTTTGTTTACAAACGATCAATCGGAAGTGATACTTTACTTAAAGCTCATTGCTATTTTAAACATGGAATTGACGGGAGGTTATGTGCTGGCCACATCAGATTTTTTTAAGATGATGATGATGATGATGTGTGTGTGTGTGTATGTGTGTACGTATGTGTGTTTTTGTGTGTGCGTGTGTGTAAGTGCGTGCGTGCGTGTGTGTGTGTGTGTGTGTGTGTGTGTGTGTGTGTGTGTGTGTGTGTGTGTGTGTGACGATTTTTTCGTCCACGATAACTCTTAACTTCCAAATATTTCTCTTTTCCGTATTTAAGCTTTCGGCATATTCATATAAAGAGTTGATTAGATTTTGGGTAAAATTGGATAACCGGAAATAACTCTACTTGAAGCCCATAACAGGTTTTAATGAAAAACTATATTAAAATATTATGCAAAAAAATTCAATTTTAGATTTAAGACTTTTATATCAAGGGGAACAACATATTAGATTTTGGCTAAAATTAATAAACCAGAAGTGATACTTTATTTGTAGCTCTGAACAGATTTTCGTGAAAAATAATGTACTCCAAAACTTGTCAAATTTAGTATTTAAGACTTTTATATAAAGAGGAATAATATATTAAATTTTGGCTAAAATTGATAATCCGAAAGTGATACCTTACTCGAAGCTCTCAACAAATTTTTGTGAAAAATATATTATGATATATTTCAAAACTTTTGAAATTTGGTATTTAAGATTTCTATATTAATGAGCACGACATGTTAGATCGGAAGTGATATTTTATTTGAAGCTCTGAACAGATTTTAGTGAAAAATATATTATGATATATTCCAAAACTTGTCAAATTTAGTATTTATGACTTTTATATAAAAAAGAAGCAACATATTAGATTTTAGCTAAAATTGATAAACCGGAAGTGATACTTTTTTTGAAGCTCTGGACAGATTTTCATGAAAAATAAATTGATACAATCCAAAACTTTTCAAATTTTGTATTTAAGAGAACATACATACTAGATGTTTTGTAAAATTGATAAACCAGAAGTACTACTTTAAAGCTATAAACAGATTTTCTTGAAAAAATATATTAAATATGATTCAAAACTTCTCAAATTTTGTGTTTAAAACTCGTGTATAATTTGAAACATATTTTGACTATACTTATATGATAAACCGGAAGTAGTACTTAATTTGAAGCTCTTAACAGGTTTTTGAAGAAAAACAATAAAATATACTCTAAAATGTGGTATTACAGACTTTTCTATTTATTGGAACAACAAATTAGATTTTGTTTAGAACCGATCAACCGGAAGTGATACTTTACTTAAAGCTCATTACTATTTCAAGCATGGAATTGACGGGACGAAGTTACCAATTCGAAGTCACACCCATTTCTTTTTATTTCTTCCCAAAATTGATGTAACAAGTTCGAGTAATTTTATGCAGTAATAGTATGACTTTTGGTAAGATAAGCTACCATCAATAGTCCCAAAAAACAGAAGCCATGAGTTTGTTAGCGGACGACACTATCAATGGCCCGTATTCTGAGCGCACTTTTATAATAAAAGCGCTTTTATGGAGGCGCGCTTTTACATTATATTCTTGAGGAGTTTTGCTCCATAAAAGCGCTTTTATTATAAAAGTGCGCTCGGAATACGGATCATTGCTTTTTTGGGATGTGAGCGTTTCGACTGATCTTATTTCAATTCCTGCTTTTATCAAATGCCAAAATTTGCAAAAATAAATAACAATATTTGATTGTTAAATAAACCGAAAAACTTTAAATTGAAATCATGCTTTTGACATGTAACCATAAAAATATATAATTGAATTTCGAAAAGCAGCTATATATAAACATGCAAATCCAATGTAAATTTTGTAAAGTGTAGTGAAAATATGGTATCTATGAAATGTTAACATTGTTAAACCGTTGTTCATGTAATGTATATTTAGAGTGACATAAATTTTTAATTATTTGTTGATTGGAAATATATTCAACTATTCATCAATCGAAATGCGTAAAATATAAAGTACATAAAATTATTTAGCTCGAATTCTGTTTACATTATATTGAACATGTATTCGACAAACGACATGCGAGTATATTTGTTTGTATCTAGAGCTTGTATACAGCTGTCGGCGTTTATCCTTTCCTACCGTACTCACCGAGCCGCATTGTTTTTACCATTGCCATAAAGCCAGTTGGATTTCAGCCACTGCTACATTTTTACCTCCCGTCATACCGAAGGTAAGGGAGGTAATGTTATCGGTCCAAAAATTCGATGATGAGTTTTCAGTAAATAAGCACGAATTAGGGGCCCAACAAGTTTTTACTATTTTTACGATGATGTGTGTGTGTGTGCGTGCGTGCGTGCGCGCGCGCGTGTTTGTGTGCGTGTGCGTGTGCTTGTGTGTGTGTGCGTGTGCGTGCGTGCGTGCGTGCGTTCGTGCGTGCGTGCGTGCGTGCGTGCGTTCGTGCGTGCGTGCGTGCGTGCGTTCGTGCGTGCGTGCGTGCGTGACGATTTTTTCCTCCACGATTACTCTTACAACAAACTTCCGAAAATTTCTATTTTCCGTATTTAAGCTTTCTACATTCATATAAATATTTGATAAAATTATGGATAAAGTTGTACAACCGGAAGGGATACTTTACTTGAAGCCCATATCAGTTTTTAATGAAAAATTATATTAAAATATAATCTAAAACTTTTCAATTTTAGTATTTAAGACTTTCATATCAAGGTGAATAACATATTAGATTTTGGCTACAATTAATATAAAATAAAATAATATATTAAAACATGCAGGCCCGATCCTAGCGGGTGTTCATTTTGTTCTCAGAACAAAGGCGGCCAAGCAGAGGGGCGGCAAAGCCATCCTAACTTTTTTTAGAAAAAAAAATATTTAAGAATTTTTAAAAATATCAACAATTTAAGAAATAAACATATTAATAAAGCATTATTCTTTTAAATACTTGGTTTGGCTGACTGGTAAAAATTTCTATCCTAGTAGGTATATACTTTATTTTATTAAAACACTGAGTATACTTATGATGTCAATCAATGGCGTAACTAGAAACCTTGCGCCCCTATGATAAAATTTTCTGGGTCGCCTTGATTTACAACGCTCCAAGAAAAAATTTAAAAGCAAAAAAAAATGTTAATTTTTACATTATACCGTGAGAGTAATATTATAATCAATTTTTTTTGCATAATTATTAATTAAACTTTTTCATTATTGTATTCATATTTTCTTTGTTGTAATCAAAAATCTTTAGAAAAAACCCTAAGGAAAATAATCAGAGGAACAAATTTTCATTAAATTACTCCCACTCTTGATACAGATGTACATAGGTACAGGGTGTTAATCAAAAAAACGGGCCATAGGAGTTTAACATTGGAAATCAGTTTTCCTTTGCGTAAAAGTTCCCAATTAATTTTAGACAAAAATGTTTCAAATAAAACTTGTAGATAATTAAATTCTACGCCTAATTCACATAACTTGTTTTTTTAACATAATATTAGGTAAACGATTTTATTTCTAATTCATTGTGTGCTATTGTTCAGAACTATGCTCTGTTCTATTTATGCTATTCAGCAGATGGTGCTCGCATCCACGCCAGTTTTAAGTAAACTTGTCTCTTGTCTCCAGTATCAGCCAATCAGAGAGGTCAAAACTATTCCCTATTCTCTGCAATATGAATGGCTTAAATACCTGAAAAATAAAATGGGGGGGGGCGGCATTTTTATATAAGAACAAAGGCGGCTGACAGGTTAAGATCGGACCTGAAAACATGATCCAAAACTTATAAAATTTGGTACTTAATTTGAAGCTCTTAACAGATTTCCGAGGAAAAACATATTAAAATATAATCCAAAATTTCGTATTAGACTTTTCTTTATTGGAAAGAGAGGAAATAGATTTTGTTTACAAACGATCAATCGGAAGCTCATTGCTATTTTAAACATGGAATTGACGGGAGGTTATGTGCTGGCCACATCAGATTTTTTTTAAGATGTATAAGTGGCCAGATTATAACATCCGATTGTGATAAATTCATCTGCCTAGCTATATTTATTTTGACGGCATTGTCAGTCGACGGGAATTGAATGCACAGAACATGATTCGGATGACAGCGAGATAGGTAAAAATCATATTGATACCAACAATCAAAAGAAATCAAATGGAAATCAATTAAACAATCACGAGATTGAATATATATCTGAATGAAACAAAAAGTAAGTGCTTAATTGAATTTGAAAGATTAACATCGATTCGAATGAAATGTAAAACTCACTGAATAAATGTATAGGTGAAATTTACACATGAAATACGGACAAAGAAATAATTTTTACAGAGATACATTTCATACGTACAAAATTAAACAAAAATTTCGACTGGCTAACATTTTTACTGAAGCGATATTGAATTTTATTCAAAGTTTAATCCTGCATTAATAATTTTGTATAGGACTAAACAATGGTATTAATACAATTTGAGTTGGACAAAATAAACTTCAATTTATTTTAGCTTTTATCGTCAACAAGGGTGCTGCATGTTCTCGAATGATTAGGACGAAATTTTGTTGGTTTTCAAAATTGTTTTGTTGTTATTATGAATAACAATAACAGTTTGCCCTATAATCCAGTTATGTTTATGTTATTGGAAAAGACCGAAAATAGGTTAATCCTAGGATTGACGAGCTAAATTTAGGATTTACCAATTTTAAATGAAAAAATTACTGTTATTATCAATAACTGAACATTTTTCGAAACATACCAGGGTCGTTCTAAAATTAAAGATACAAAGGCACTAGTGGCCTGGGGAAATTTTGTTACGAAAAGTTGGCACCACTGTCGTGCAGAGGGACTCCTCCTCTTTCAAAAGAATATTCCAGCGTTCTCTAGGGCGAACAGTTTGGTAGTAGCGTCCGTTTGAAAAGAATGATCTCTACTCTTCCACCAGATTCGAAATCATCTCGATCATACGTTTTCTGCATGGGTCTACTGTGAATGCGGATCACTATACTAAAAATGAACAAGCAGAAGACGCACGTCATCAATAAAATATCACTCGATAATGACGTCACTTATTACTATTCTAGAAAATGCAATGCGTAATCTTACTTATACAACTGTATACAATACATGCAGATGAATTATCGTGTAAGACTTATTAAAACAAACCAATGATACTCAGGCCCTGGTTTTGGTCGTCTTAGCTCTAACCAAATCAAAGCGCCAAAAAAACTATAATAAAATGAGAAAATTGTGCGCCCCCCAAATTTGTGCGCCCTAGGCTGCAGCCTAGTCAGCCTATCCGGTAATTCTGTAGCACAAGAAACAACTTAACTCAGAAGAAACTGTTGTAATTAATACAATAGGTAGACAAATTAGAACGAGAATATAATTCATCAGTCACATGACAAGTTTTCCGCCAATCTTCAGAATCTCTCTAGTTACATGTCTATCACAGCGATGATAAAAAACAAAGAAATTATCACCTTATTTATATTGGTTACCAGGAGATTTGTTTTCTTAATTTACAACATTGACAGTTAATTTTGAGTATAAAAATGTGCGGTAATCGTTTTTGATATCAACAACGATGAAATTAATAAGTCAATTGTAAAATTAACTATGTTTTATTACAATATATAATAATAATAATAATAATAATAAAAGTTAAGTTAGCAGCACACCCCATGTGTCACAAAAATTCATTATATTCTCTCATTAAATATAAGCTCGTGATATGATTAATAATCGAAGATGTTGCTCGTAAAACCGATGCAGCACATTTCACTCGTCCTTCGGACTCGTGAAATCTGCAACTCGGTTTCACTCGAGAATATCATCGATGAAAATCATATCACTTGTCATATTACGTATGATTATATTGTTATATTTTATTGACAACAAATTGACAGTTCTATATATTTTTTACAAAACAATAACACAACTACTTTGATATTTACAATCATTTATATTAATTCAAGTTATTCGTGCCTGGATGAGATGAGTTGACAATAACTGACAATCAACTGACAGGGACAGGATCGATATTTGATCGATTTTAAATTCAATGTAAACATGGATATTCTCAGTAGTGCTATACCGGTATGAAAATCAACTATACTGTATTTCAGATAAGAATAGACTTGGGGGCGCTGCAGAGCCAGCCTGTTTTACACACATAAAACTTATGAATTAATTTTGTTTCATGTATGACATATTTGACAGCTCGAAACGTCAAAATTTGATCATTTTTAATTATTATTTAGTAAGTATACAGTTACTTAAAGTTCTTTTATAGATTAGAAAGTCAAAATGGAATAAATAATATACCTGCTTACATATTGCTATTGTAAACTTGGTTTGCATTTAGACCAATCCGAAAGCTGGAATCGTACGTCCTATTTTATTCCTGTCTATAGGGCGCGAGCAGACACGTGACTCGAGCGACCTTGGCTTGCTTGGGATCAGCTGATTTGTGTGCGCATGTCATTTTGACAAGAACATTGTCAATTTGACAAGATCAATGTTTTAACTTATTTTGATTTTGAATTGCCAAAGTGTTAATATTTTACAATTTTTATGCCCAGTTTTATAAAAGATGGATAAGTAAATTACTAGCAAAGTAAAATTTACTCTTAAAGTAAAATAGTTTATTCCAGAGATTTTCGTTTTATAAAGCAAGAATAAAAATACTTGCTTAGTAAATCTACAGAATAAATTACTCCACCGATTTTCGAGGAAGTAAATTTTATTCTGTAGAATAAATTTGACACATCAACATTAATTAAATTAAATTCATTATAAATTTCATCTCTTGCATTATTTTTACATTTATTTATTTATTTATATCCAATATATTTGCTTTGTCTATTTCTGTGTAATTTTTTCCCCGTTCTCTCTTTTTTCCATGTTAGTTGACACCTGGCACTTTATGACACACTTTATTTTCTATTTTGACTTTTGGATTTATTTCGTGTCAGGAACGTACAGAATACAATATTATTAAAACATTCTGCGGCACATTGCTTGGAATAGATTATCTTCAGTTGAAGATTAACATTATCGTCAGTAGTGGTTTTAAGGGATACCGTCTATTAATGTTTTATCCTGGTTTTATCAATCTCTCTTATGCTCCAGTAGTGGAAAGATTAGCCGGTATAAGAAACCGTAGCTTGAGTGTACCACGATATTCACACACTCTTCATGGAGGCTCTTTTCCTTGTCCCCAGTTAAAATTGTAGTTGCAAATTCATAAAAAAATAAAATTTTATTACCACTCTGGCCTATAGGTTCTTAATATAGTGAAAAACAATATTAAATGTATATAATTATAGAAAATATTAAAATATTTATATGCAAAAATCACAAAATAATGACAGATGTCATGTCTCTGTCGGTAATTCACTAGGATAAAATATTTACTCCGCAAGTAGTTATTTTACTTTGTAACTTGTTTTATAAAACAGACATTTTTATTTACTCGTCGATTAAATTTACTTTCAAAGTAATAACTCAGCAATTTATTCGATGTTTATAAAACCGGGCATTTAGGCAGTAAAACACATGTAATTAAAAATAATAACATTTTAGCAGTTAAAAGTCAAAATAAGTCAAAACATTGGTCTTGTCAACTTGACATTGTTCTTGTCAAAATGACATGCGCACACAAATCAGCTGATTCTAAGCACGTCAAGATCCCTCGAGTCACGTGTGTCTGCTCGCGCCCTATTCTTATCTGAAATATGGTATACAATTATTGAAAATAATTTTATATTCCCTAGAAGGAATAAGGATTGACTTAGAAATAAAGGTAAATTTTATTAATATATACGTTTCTTAATACTAACATTTTTTATTTCTTCGTTTTCTAAAAATAAATAACACCCAATAATTTCTACAAGTTATATGTCATTTTATAAAGTTTGTTTCAGGTTGAGGACGTGCGTCTGTTGCTTGTTCGTTTTTAGTACACTGCAAAATCCTAAAAAAACGTCGAAGAGCCATTCAAAACCAAAGGCAGGGGAATGTTAAGTCGCTTACATATCCTCACAGCCTCAAAAGCGAATCACCACATCAATAATTGCAATAGGTTAATTGTAACTTAAAATACAATATAGAATTATATTATTAACTTCACTGGAAATGTGAACTCAGAACCCTCCTATCTCTAGTCCGATGCTTCCTGGGGCCACTGAATTTTTCACAAATTCTTTCTTCATTAAATACATTTTCATTGATTCTCGAGTCACATTCCATTATTCAATTCATTGGATCACTTCCGTTTTGTCAATACATCAAGAATCGATGACAAAATAAACCGATTTTCTTGAATATTAAAAATTCTTGGGTAATAAAGCTGATGCGTACGGGCCCCAGTGTTTTCAGTAAATGAAATGTATAGCTTCTGGTGCGGGCCTCGCTTTCAGGTCACGTGCAGTGTCACGAGCTACGGGCTGTTATTGATACAAGCGGAAATTCACGCAATGCTTTGCAATCGTAACGCGGCGCGGGCGCGCAGCAATAACTGAGAGAGATTTCAGCAGCGCGTGACAACAGATTTCCACAATCCGTACAATACTCGATTCTGATGCCCCTACCCGACAAAATCATTCGTTCACCCGCTCGTTCAAAACCATTTTTATTTAGTTATCTTTTATGGATTTTCATTGCACTCAGTTCAAAAAAGGAAACTTTGAAAGTTATTTTGAAAATTATATTCGCAATCTTAGATTAAACTTGCTGAGTTAGTAATGTAATAATTAAATATTTAAACGTATCACCTTCATATAATATTATTTTATGTACCAAGGGCGTTATGACGATGATAATGCCAGGAGGGCGACGAGGCTCTCTAGCCCGAGGGCCTCCGGCCCGAGGGATAGATGTCGTCCGATGGGCATTATCATTTAGTAACGCTCGTGGTGCATACAAGATTTTATGTCTCACTAGAATATGTGAAATAAGTTTTGATTTACAATAATTTTGATTACAATAATACTTAAGCTTTGGCATTGCTAAGGATGTTGTTTAACTGTTTTGTTTATTATCAACATTTATTTATTTTTAAAACATCAACGTTCTATATCGTTGGAGATGATAGAATGGGTGAATTTCGGAAGATATTTTATCGAAACGGTGTAAAGAAATTATTTTGAATAAATGTTCCCCTAATTATTCCATTCTCGTCTGTAGAAGATGTAAGTATTATATTTTGAGGTTCGTTTTCCAATGACAGATCTCAGTTCTTTGCTTCTTATGCACTTATTTCTGAATATTATTACATTTTAGAGAATTTGTACTGCTTTGGATCTGTCACATGTGATGGTAAATAATATAAAAAATTATTATTATTATTATTATTATTATTATTATTATTATTATTATTATTATTATTATTATATATATATATATATATATATATATATATATATATATATATATATATATATATATATAATTCTGTCCTTACAAAGCATGCAAAATTAATTTTGTTTATTGATTCGGATGCATAATTTTATTCCCTACAACTTTTAGTTGAAGCTTTTTTTACCTAAAATAATTAAGGAAGCAGGAAATTACGAAAGGATGATTTTACATATTAAACTTCTATGTTTGGCTGTTTTTTACCCTGTATAACATTTTTACCTTCCGCTATCCTTGGTAAGGGAAGTAAAGGGATCGTGCTAAAAATCGCATATCGAGATTTTGTAAATGACCACGTTTTAAGGTCCCTAGAATCCAATTTTAACAATTTCACGATGATGTCTGTGTGTATGTGTGAATCCTCCACTCTAACTCAAATACTATCATTCAGAAAATTTTGAAATCTTGCATTTCGGACTTTTTCTGTAATGGAAAGAGCCCATTAGATTTTGGTGATAATCGGATAACCGGAAATGGCACTTTACTAGAAACTCAAAATAGTTTTTCTTCGAAAAAAACTTTTAAATGTTATTTTTTTGAGATTAATGTTATTATAAAAATTAAAAATTATTAAATTTTCTATCGATTTGCATTAATACTTTTTCTATATATTTTATGGATAAATTTTTAAAAATATTTATAATTTAAATCCGAGAGCCTAAGCTTTAAACAAAAAACGCAGTTATTCAAATATATAACTGACAGATAAATATCACTATCAAAGAACTAATCATTTCTAAATAATATTAGTAACGTTTTAAAAAGAAAAAAGTAAATAGAACAATAGAAAAGAAATTCAATACAGTTTCCAGCAATAAGTAAATATGTAGGTATGTATTTAGATTAATAAAAATTAACTATTCACAAAAATGTTTAAGCTAATCCTCATTTTTGGATTAGTGAATTCTATTCTAATACGGTATTTAAAATTTAATCTTCATTTTATTATAGTTCCGGTGGCACAATGTCATGAGTGCCTCGGGGCTCTGGGTTCGAATCCCACTAAGGCAAGGATGTGTGTGAATGTAAACCCACTCTGTAATTGGGATTTAATCCTGTTGAGGGATTTAAAAAAAGGTAGTTACTTGGACTAGATTAGACTATATTTTAAGAAATAAACTGTCAAAATTTGAGTGAAATTCGCTAATCCAAAAAAATTAATCTTTTTTTGTGACTCGGGCTGTAAATGGCGGGAGGTATTGTGTTGGCCACACCAGATTTTTATTTCTTGTGTGCAAAAAAATTATTAAAATTCAAGCTATTTTAAATGGCAGATCTAGAATGAAAATGCAAATAAATCTTTTTAGTATATTCTAATGAAGTTTAGAGAAAATATTTGTAGATTCTGTTTCGAATATCCAGCTGAATAATTCTACAATTTAGTTGGGTAGGTGAGGTGGGTATTTAATTTAACTTTTATGTGTGAGTGAATGTCAAACATTACTTCTTTGATCGGCTTTTTTATTCGTTTGTAAACCTAATGGGACTGACATCGTCAGAGCTGCGACGGGCGACGTCCTAACAAAAAACAAATAAACAAGAACCCGTTTCACTACTCAAGAGATAAAATACGAAAAAAACTTTAATTTGATTTGAAAGTTCCTGGAATAGTTACCAAACTGTGATAATCGATTTTATTCAATCAAGGTAAATTCAACAGCTTTTTAAGAGGCGCTAGATACAAAGAATACCAAAGCAAAATTCATCATTGTTTAAAGTGATAAAATAGCTTGTTTCAAACTAAACAACTAAAAATTTATGGTTCAAGGTCGTCTACGAATGGTATGAATTAAGATTTTAGCTCCACCCTTTCTGTCAAATTCATCAATGTCGTTTACTTAGTTTTTATAAAAGTACATAAGATACTACTGTTATTTTATTATTAAATTAAAAATATATATTCTTGCGCTAATTTATGCCGCTGTCAAAGTTTCTCAGTACCTTCTGTACTATGACTGATAACTGTTTATATCGCTGCACAATTATTCTATCCGAAAAAAATCTGATGTGGCCAGCACATTACCTTCCGTCTGTTAGGTATATGAGGTATTTACGAAAATTCTACCGGTAAACAGCTTTTTATCAGGTTATAGCTACCCGAATCGATATTTTAAGAACGCAAGTGGTAAACAGGGTAGAATCCATAACCTATGAAAAAATTTGAAAAATTAAAACAGGTTTGACGTAGTTAAAAAACTGAGCAGAGTCCTACTTTGAACACATTTCCACTTTTAACGCGCGCGCTTCGCTTTACATCACTACCTTTTTTGATATTAGATTCTTCATGCATCCGGTAGATGGATCTGGTAGATATTAAACAATTTTCGAATACGGTAACTTTTTACCACTCGTATTTTCCAACACAGTCGGTAGGTGCGGTATCTACCGGCAGAATTTCCGTAAATGCGTATGTATTTTCTATAAAATCCATACAGAAAGTTCCTTGCAAAAGATTCTAAATTTCTTGTATGTACATTACGTTCCGACAGTTATATGTTTTTATACAAATCCCATATAGAAAGATTCGAGCAAAAAGATCCTATATTTCGAGTAAAATTATAACACAAATATACTACGAATATGTCAATTGCGCTTGACACTGACATCTTTCAATCAGAATTTTCTTAATATAGTAGCTGTTTCTAACATAGCTGGCTAATTTATGAAATTTAATTTCTTCATAATTTTATAACTATATATCCATTTAATATAAAGTATAAAAAAAAATAATCTTCATTTTATTATAGTCCCGTTGGCACAATGGTTAGAGCAACGCCTCACGTCATGAGTGCCCCCGGGGCTCTGGATTCGAATTCGACTAAGGCATGGATGTGAGTGAATGTGAACCCACTCTGTAATTGGGATTTAATCCTGTTGAGGGGTTTAAAAACAAGGTAGTTACTTGGATTAGATTAGACTATATTTTAAGAAATAAACTGTCAAACTTAGAGTAAAATTCGCTAATCCAAAAAAAGGCCCGTATTCTCACATCTTGAAGTAGCGCTACTTCCGAAAAATCGCTACTTGAACTGTCAAATGTCAACTTGAATCTTACAAATTAAAGAAATAAAAATAAATTAAATTGTAAATTCCACTTTTTTCAAATACTATACATGTAATTTATAAAAAAAATGTAACCTATTCTTGTCTATTCATAAAATCAAATAAAAATTAAAAAATCGAAAAATCGCTACTTCTGAAGTAGGGCTACTTCAAGAGGTAAGAAAACGGACCTTAATCTTTTTTATGACTCGGGCTGAAAATGGCGGGAGGTATTGTGTTGGCCACACCAGATTTTTACCTTCCGTCACCTTTAGGTAAGGAAGGTATTGTCTTTGGTCAAAAAATTCGGTAGTGAGTTTTTGATGAATAAGCACGTTTTAGGGTCCCTAGAATACGATTTTACTATTTTTACGATGATGTCTGTATGTGCGTGTGTGTATGTGTGTGTGTGTGTGTGTGTGTTTGTGTTTGTGTGTGTGTGTGTGTGTGTGTGTGTGTGTGTGTGTAACAAAATTTTCGTCTACGATAACTTCCATACTACAATTCTAAAAATTATAATTCTTTCGTATTTCTCTTCGTTACATCCATATGAAGAACTGATTAGATATTGGTTAGAATTGGACAACCGGAAGTACCCTCATTTGAAAATTTAAAAAGTTTTTCTTGAAAAAACTATGTTAAATATCATTTTTTCACATTTAATGTTATTATAAATATTAAAGAATATTTTATTCTCTATACGATTTGACTGCATTTTACACTTAATATTAAATGGATATAGAGTTAAAAAATTATAAGAAATTAAATTTCATAAAGTAGCCATAGCTATGAAAACAGCTACTATTAAGAAAATTTTGATTAAAACATGTCAGTGTCAAGTGAAATTGACATAGTGTGTTTGTTTTATAATTGTACTGTAAATATAGGATCTTTTGCTATAAATTTTCTGTATGGAATTTGCATAAAATACATGCAACTGCCGGAAGGTAAAGTACAAGAAATATAATCTAAGCAAGGAACTCTCTGTATGAAATTTGTACAAAATACATAGAACTGACGGAACGTAATATGCTGGCCACATCAGATTTTTTTATTATTCTATCGATTTATGTTAAAAACGAAAAATCGTGCATGACCTCATTGCTTCAAGAAGATTTCATGACTCAGTTGATACAGCACCTTACTATACTAGACATAGGAAGATCCTGGGCTCAAATCGCGGCGAAAACTATGGATTCTTTTACAAAAATCTTTCTTCGGTATAAGAAACTAGCATTGACAAGAAAAATTTATTGACGAAGGCTTTTTAAATAATGTTCAATCCCTTTACAAAGTAGTTAATAATGTCATTATTATGAACACAGGTTTTCGTAATATGTAACATTTCCTCATAAAAGACAAAGAAAATACACAAAAACAAAATGAGATTTTAGGGAAAAGTTTGATATTACCATAATAAATCAAATATCCTTCATGGAGTCGTTTAATATTTCATATATGGAAATGTATAATTTGAGATATATGGTAGAGAGAAGGGAATTTATAGCCGGTACGGTTTTATCCGTCTACTAGAAAATTATATTTTTCAATTTGATGTCGGCTGATTGTAGTTGACATTCGTATGAAACGTGCTGAGCAAACAAAATATTTTTACGCAACAAATTTATGCCAAATCTGCGGACTTCATTTTGCTTTGTGATTGGCTAAATTATATATTATATATACTGCTGTTGAAGACTTCATAGACTTACATGATTTCTAATTAGCATCAAAGCATTAATTTACTTTAGTAGATCATCTGGAAATTAATTACCAGAATTTAATATAGATTCTCCTTTTACGTAAAGTTTTTAACTTACATATGTATTTACTTTCACTCAAATTATACAGTTATTAGATACAAATAAATTACCATAGAATAAAGTTGTAGGAGACCAATAGGAAGGGGGACATCTCATTGCAGAAGAAAATATTTTTCGTACCTCCGTCCATTTTGACTAGTATTACAGAACTCAAAATCGTCCAGAAATGCGCTGTTGCTGACCTAGGCCGGCAAAAGGAGTTGGCATTACTCTTCTGGTGATATGTCAATTTAAGATTATTTTTAATACAAGAAATAGCAAAATGTTTACAAATTTTAGGGCTAAATCTTTAATTGTTGTAACTTAAATAACTAAATTTTGTCAAAAATAATAATATGCTGTCATTACTGATTCGTATAGATTAATTATTATATGTTCCAATCCATCTTTAGGACTAGTTTCTTTTGTAACTACAACTAACTTCACGTGATACAATCGAGTTTCCGCAATCTGTCATTAAAAATATGCGAAAGTATATAATATATATATATATATATATATATATATATATATATATATATATATATATATAAATATATATATATATATATATATATATATATATATATATATATATATATATATATATATATATAAATAATGCTTGTATGTTATATTTTCAATAGATATAAAATTATTACGCATTTTAAGCTCAAATGTAAGTAATTATAATTAAACTTGCAATGCAAAACCGATAAAAATATATGTTCATTTTTTAGGTTATGTAACAGAATAAAATATAGAGAAATATACGAAGAATTTATGGTGAAGTCGGTACAAAAAATCTTGTGTATCACACGCCCAGAAACTGTTTTGCGAGATCTCGTATTTGTCAAAATAAACTCGGTCTCGCAAATATACAGTTTCTGGCCTAGTGATACAAATAACTATTTTAAACCAGGGACCCGAACCGTAACGAAACCGTAACCGAAAAAAAAATATTTGACTTTTTATGAAACCGTAACCAAAAACCGAAACCTATATTTTATTTCTTCAAATATGGAAACCGATACGATAAATAAGTTCGTTCTGTAACCAAAAACATAACCGAACCAAAATAATATCGGTACTAAAACCGTAAATTTAAAATTAGGTATTTTTTATTAACCCACATTTTTTCCGTAGAAATACTTTACCTTCGAGTTCATAAAAAAGTAATTTATTATTTTTAAAAAAATTAAGGCATTTTATTGCATTTTATAGTTATTTTTTGCAATTATAATAAAAAAAATACTCATTTGTTGACATTTTTCATTCAATCACCCATTTAGTTTACGTATTGCTATTGGAATATAATTATTATTATAACTTAAAATTAAAATATTAATAGTTTACGAAACGTATTTAATTTTTGTTGCAAATATAAACTTAAGAACTAATTACTTACAGATTCTTTTCGAATTTTGAATTCCGAACAAGCCGAATATATCTATTAGTACTAGTTGTTAGTAAAACGTGGAATTAAAATGTCATTACATTACGAAAAAGGTACTAAATGTATTTCATGTTGCAAAAAATAAAAACAAAGCTAATTTTTCATTTAAACCGAAACCGTAACGAAAACGAAATTAATTTGTTCTTTTAACCGAAACGAAAACCGATGTAATATTTAAAAAAAACCGTAACCTTTAACCGAAACCGAATTTTTATTAATGTAAAAACCGTTAACCGTAACCGAACCCCAAAATTTTTCGGTTCGAGTCCCTGTTTTAAACCAATGGTTATCAAGTTACAACACAAAGATATTTTTTTAAATGGGAAGGCATATAATTATTAGTCCCATTCGATAGGGTATTTTTTCTAAATTCAACCATGTAATCATTTTATATTGTTACATAATAAAAAATATTCAGAAAAATTAAATATAAATAAATATATCATCACGGCGTATTACCCATTGCTGGGTGTGCCAATCTGCTTTGTACGCAGATATCGGTAATGACGAAACATTTGCACCGTGTGGGCGCTTACCAGGCGTCACCTCACGGGCACTCATTGCTGGTGTGAAAAGTGTACCACAAGGTTCAATTTTGTGCCATTTAAAATTCGAAATATTTGGCGTTGGTCGGGATCGAAACCGGTTCCTCAGATTCACGAGAAAAAATCAATTGAAATTTAAATAAATTTGATTTTTATAGTTATTTTTCAGTAGATTACTCGTATGTATGAAAATCAATTGAGGTTGAATTAAAATGAAACAAATATTTGTTAATAACTTTATAAATAGTGTTCTATCGTGCACTATAAATAATTCAAATTGACAAATATCAGGTTTTGTTTTCATACATAAAATAACTATAGAAATAAAATTTATTAAATTTCAATATTGAATTTTTCTCAATAGTATTGTTATATAAGTATATAAAATGTATACATGGTTCAATTCAGAAGAAAATACGCTATCGAATAGCAGTGGCGTAACTAAGCGTTCGGGGGCCCGCCCGCAAAAAGATTTTGGGGCCCGTTTTTAATTATAGCGTTTATCATGAAGAACTACATACCACAAGAACTTGTGGAAATTGTGACTAACCTCACTTTCATCTGAGTTGTTGTTAAGAAGCAAAATAACCAATATGGGAGGCCTGAAATCCAAGATTAAGCACCTTTACATCCCACCAAAGTCATTGTATGTTGTGGCATTTACTATGAAAATGTGGCACAGTCCACTGGTTAAAGTTACAGGGAATTGATTCATACATTTTTGGTATCCCAAATGAAAGAACTTGGATGCGACAAAATATGGTATTAGCAAGAGGGATCAGTATCATACAGTCTAAATAATAGCAATTTTGCGAAAATCATTCACTTATCGTTATTTAATCCCACGTTTTGGTAATACACATTGGCCGCCAGGTGTCTTGATCAGCCCCAAACTTCTTTTTAAGGGGTTATTTTAAAGGAAAGCTCTGGATCAGCTGCAGGAAAATATTTGCCAAGAAATCGAAATTCCACCGGCCGAAATGTGATGGAAAATAAACAGCTTGATTTTACATAGCGAATAAGGGGCCCCTTAGTCTATATTATTTTTGGAAATTGACATTTAAAAAAATAAATGACTAAATAAATTAGTATGTTGCTACAAAAAATGATTAAATTCAAAATTTCCCAGTAGTAACAAAATTATAAATCATGTAAATTGGGGCCCCTCTAGAGCCGGGGGCCCGCCCGCAATGCGGGCTCTGCGGGCTCGTTAGTTACGCCACTGTCGAATAGGTATAAAAAGATGTACCTACAATCCCATTTGAAAAAATATAACTTTGCACAGAGCTTTGCACTCTACTTTGAAAATCAATTGTTTAAAATAACATTTTCGTCAATAAACAAATGTCATTCATGGTCTTTTACAATTTTGTTATATATTTTTTGTATATCTCTAACTTTCGAGAAAAATCGCGTTTCCTAGTATTTTTCAAAATTTAGCAAGTTCTATATTGAAAGTAAATTTTTAGTTAGCATAGAAAATACGTAAAGTACTCCATTTAACTCCAAATTAATTACATGATTTCAGCGTTTGTAGAAAAAATAAATAAATTTTGCATGAAGCAAAAGTGACTTTTTGTGGCACTATCGTCAAATGCCTACAGATTCACCACAAAAAGTATCACTTTAGATCCTTATAAAATAATAGAACTATTAATGAAATTCGATTACTGAAATTTCAATTATTTGATAATGTAAAGAGAATAAAGTATCTTTTAATTAATTATGTAATTAAATGTTACCCTCTAAATTAAATAATGAACTGTATTATAGAAATGCAAAACAAAAATTAGATTACTGATTTTAAATTCCAATGACCCTCTTAGATTTTCTCATACTGTACCTGTATGAATGAATGATATTTTCATACATAAGTTAACACTTCTACAACGTGATCTCCAGCGAGAATTTCTATTATAAACTATTCATATTCTTGAAATTGTTATCTCCATATCTTTCATCACTAACACTTGGAGTTGCAGTTCCTAATCCAATCTTTGTTGCAATAACCATAAAGGTAGACTATTCTCTGCTCTCGGAAGCGTGAGAATAATTAATATCCATTTGTTAAAAGTAGTGTTCTCTCTTCGAATGCAGCGCCGAATGGTAGATGCGATGGAATGCAATGGATTCCAACAAATGAACTTTACAAATCACTATCATTTGTACTGGCGGACGATGCGATTGCCTGGTGGTTTATTACGAGTTCAATGCCGATAAAATGGAAATACTTACACTGCTTGTAATTGTAAATGAAATGAGGGTATGGATTGGTTAAAGTTAGATCGATAGGGTTAAGAAATGTTAAGAGAGCTATTTTTTGATTTAACAAACTTCTTCATTGCGTTTTCCTGCGTTCGCGTCCGCATATTTTTTCTAAGATCTTGTGATTTATTCTGTAATACTGTAACCTTTAAAGTTAAATTATAGGCATTTCCATATTGCGTAACATAATGTAACAAAAGTTTTGAGAAAAGCTTTACGCTCCAAATTTGTTGTCACTGGTCATAATAAATAGATAATACATATAATGGGGTGAAATAATTGCGTAGGCTTCCACAGTCTGAGTCATGAGAAATATTCGTTTTCCGGGAATGGACTGTGTCATATTTTGAGTCAGAGCTCAACGTTTCGCCCGCAGTCATATGGGGCATCTTCAGGAGCAAGAGGGATAGTATTGTCTTAAACACGGTTACCCGACGTGTCAACCACGCTAGAGGCCGAGTTTAAGCAACAAGGAAGGGAGACTCAGTTTACAAGGTTACCCGACGTGTAAACCACGCTAGAGGCCAAATAAACCAAGTGACACGTCGGGTAACCGTGTTTAAGACAATACTATCCCTCTTGCTCCTGAAGATGCCCCATATGACTGCGGGCGAAACGTTGAGCTCTGACTCAACATATAATGGGGTGTTGCAAGGTTTTTTTCTTTGCTTTAATCAAAAGAATAAGAAAAAATCTGATGTGGCCAGCACATGATCTTCCGTCAGTTGTATGAGGCATTTACGAAAATTCTACCTGTGAACTGTTAAGGTTCATTCAGAAGACAGCTGTTTATCAGGTTATAGCTACCTACTGGAATCGATATTTTAAGAACACAAGTGGTAAACTGGGTAGATCCATAACCTATAAAAAAAATTGAAAATTTGAAACATGTTAGAAATTTGATGTAGTTATCAAACTGAGCAGAGTCATACTTTAACCACATTTCCACTTTGAATGCGTGCACTTCGCTTTTCATCACTACCTTTTTTGGAGATTAGATTCTTCATGAATCCGGTAGATGGATCTGGTAGATATTGTACAATTTTTGAACACGGTAACTTTTTACCACTCGTGTTTTCAAACACAGTCGGTAGATGCGGTATCTACCGGTAGAATTTTCGTAAATGCCTTTGTATTTTTTATAAAACCCATACAGAAAGTTCCTTGCAAAAGATTCTAAATTTCTTATATGTGCATTACTTTTCGACAGTTGTATTTAATACAAATTCCATACAGAAAGATTTAAGCAAAAAGATCCTATGTTTCGAGAAAAATTATAACACAAATATGCTACGAATATGTCAATTGACACTGACATCTTTCAATCAGAATTTTTTTAATATAGTAGCAGTAGTTGTTTCTAGCATAGCTAGCTAATTTATTAAATTTAATTTCTTTATAAATTTATAACTCTATATTCATTTAATATGAAGTATAAAATGCAGTCAAATCGTATAGAGAATATAATGTTCTTTTATATTTATAATCATTAAATGTGAAAAAATTATATTTAACATCGTTTTTTCAAGAAAAACTGTTAAAATCTTTAAATTAGGGTACTTTCGGTTGACCAATTATAGCCAAAATCTAATCAGCTCTTCATTTGGATGAAACGAAAAGGAATACGAAAGAATTATAATTTTTGGAATTGTAGTATTAGAGTTATCGTAGACGAAAATTTTGTTACACACACACACACACACATACACACTGACACACATACATACACACACATGCACACACATACAGACATCATCGTAAAAATAGTAAAATCGTATTCTATGGACCTTAAAACGTGCTTATTCATTAAAGGTGACGGAAGGTAAAAATATTTAGCCCCTATTTTTAATTTTTACCTTCCGTCACCTTTAGGTAAGGAAGGTATTGTCTTTGGTCAAAAAATTCGGTGGTGAGTTTTTGATGAATAAGCACGTTTTAGGGTCCCTACAATACGATTTTACTATTTTTACCATGATGTCTGTATGTGTGTGTGTGTGTGTGTATGTATGTGTGTCCGTGTGTGTGTATGTGACAAAATTTTCGTCTACGATAACTTCCATACTACAATTCTAAAAATTATAATTCTTTCGTATTCCTCTTCGTTACATCCATGTGAAGAGCTGATTAGATTTTGGTTAGAATTGGACAACCGGAAGTACCATCATTTGAAGATTTTAACAGTTTTTCTTGAAAAAACTATGTTAAATATAATTTTTTCACATTTGATGTTATTATAAATATTAAAGAATATTTTATTCTCTATACGATTTGACTGCATTTTATACTTAATATTAAATGGATATAGAGATAAAAAATTATAAAGAAATTAAATTTCATAAAGTAGCCATAGCTGTGGAAACAGCTACTATATTAAGAAAATTCTGATTGAAAGATGTCAGCCTTGGATGTCAGTGTCAAGTGATATTGACATAGTGTGTCTGTCTTATAATTTTACTGGAAATATAGGATTTTTTGCTTTCTGTATGGAATTTGTATAAAATACATACAACTGCTTTAAGGTAATGTACAAGAAATAATAATAATAAATCTTTTATTTCTGCAGATACATTACACTGTATATAGAAAACGTCACAAAATAATAATTTTCTGTATGAAATTTGCATAAAATACATGCAACTGCCGGAAGGTAATGTACAAGAAATAGAATATGTATTTAATTTAACAAGGAACTTTCCGTAAGAAATTTGTACAAAATACATAGAACTGACCGAAGGTAATGTGCTGGCCACATCAGATTTTTTTCGTATTATTCTTTATTCATGAGAAAATTGTCTTTGAAATTATAATGTTTCAATTTCCGCTTCCCCTTTCGCCTAATGACGTTCAAAAGGACCTAATCAATGAGGGTGTGGCTAACATTTGCCACCGACGGAATTTAAATGAGTGACAGTCATGACAGTTGTCAACTACTACTGATTTTTGTATTTGGAAATAATCAAACATGGTTGTAAAAAAGTGTTTTGTGCTGTGTACCCAAATAGAACTGATGATCAGGCTGGGATTTACATACAAGCAAAACAACCACGTGCTTGGGGCCCCCGGCCTAAGGGGGCCCCCAAGGTTAAGGCTGAACCTTTTTTTTGTAATGGAAAGCCCGTCTGTAACTTTTTTTTTCTTTCATTAACATTGAACAATAAATGTATTTACGGCAGTTAATTACTTTTGTTTCAATATTAATTTATTACATTGTTAATCAATAATTATATAACTGTATAACTGTATAATGTATAACTGAATCGAGTTTTGTTCAATTTAATCTAGAACATTCAGGCGCGAAATGTACTAGATAAGTCGCCAACTATGAGAGAGTGGCAGAGTGGCAGCAGCATTCCCGAAGCGCTTCTAGTTTGGCACTGTTTTTTTTTTTTTTTTTTTTTTTTTTTTTGATGGGGGGCCCCACCTACGCGATCTGCGTAAATCCGGCCCTGCTGATGATAGGGAAAAATATTTCTCAAAACGAAGAAAAAAGAATGAAGTGGTTGTCGCAAGTAAAGATAAAAACAGAAAATCAAAACTTCTTTGTTGTAAAGATCATTTTGATGTAAATATAAATATTTTTTCCACAAATTTATTAAAAGTAGGCTTTTTAATGTTTGTTTTTAGCGTTAAAAATGTCATTTTATGACACTAGTGTTAAAAGTGACAAATCATTGTTACTTTGGACACTAGTGTTAAAAGTGAACGTCAAAAAATTATTAGAAATACAAATTTAAATTAAAAAATAGTGTTTGTAGAAAAAATAGTGTATGATATATGTGTTAAAAGTGATTTTATTTTGTTCGAAGGTTTAGATCACTCCGCTTCGCGTCGTGTTCCAAACTTCATTCTCACAAACTAAAATGTCACTTTTAACACTTATATCATAAATAACTATCATAATTAAATAAGAACTATTGAATACATTTATTTTTTAGCTGGAAAATGATGACTCAGGCTACGGTTTCTTATACCGGTTAATCTTTGCACTACTGGAGCATAAGTCAGATTGATTAACCCAGGATACAACATTACTAGACAACTGAAGAGAATCTATTCCAAACAATGTGTCGCTGTAATGTTTTAATAATATTGTATTCTGTATGTTCCTGACACGAAATAAATCCAGAAGTCAAAATAGAAAATAAAGTGTGTGTGTCATAAAGTGGCAGGTGTCAACTAAAATCGAAAAAAGAGAGAGCGGGGAAAAAATTACTCAGAAATAGACAAAGCAAACATGTTGGAGATAAATAAAAAAAATCCATGGGATGAAATTTAATTTAATTAATGCTGACATGTGACAAATTTATTTTACAGAATAAAATTTACTTCCTCGAACATCGGTGGAGTAATTTATTCTGTAGATTTACTTAGCTAGTAGTTTTGACGAAAATCTCTGGAACTATTTTACTTCAGGAGTAAATTTTACTTTGCTAGTGCTTTACTTATCCATCTTTTATAATACTGGGCATTAAACTATGAAATATAACTCTATAATCTAATAATAAATAACTAAGAACTAAGCGAAAAAACCAATAATAACGCTGTACTATAAGTCAGACCTTATGTCACACAGTTGTCATTAAAGCAATCATTGACGGTGATGTATGATACATTTGTTTTTTTTTTCATCATCTTTCCAGTTTTGTCATTTGCTAAGGTCTTTCTGACGTCACAGGCAGTGTAATTTGGCGCCAATTCAAAAAATATATTTTTAAACTGCTATGTGCTTAATATATACAGAAATTTTAACAGAAAATCATATTTAATAATACTGTAGAACGTACTTATTCGAATTTCAGAAGAAAAAATATTTGTTAATTTTTTTTGCAACACTTCATTGTTTTATAATAGACGTTGATATGACAAACTGTGCAGTGTATGTTTGTTGTAGGTATTCATATTTGATGCGTAGATTATGTATGAAAGCTAGAGAGCTACAGAGAATATTCGTTAAATTTTGCAGTGAAGTGGTGCAAATGTTGGAGATTCCTTTTAGCGAGGAAGCTACGTTTTCAAGAAAAAGATGTTGAAGATGACATAGAGAGTCAGGCTTTCTAGCACATCAACCACTTAAAAAATGTGCCAAAAATTGAAGATATTGAGCGTAATTTTTGTCAAATCTCGTACGGCGGCATTTTTGAATGAATGTGTACAAAGTGCAAAGAAGTTCTCAGTACTTAAGTTCTCATAAATTTGGATTAGATATAATGTACTAATTAATAATCACTTGCGTTTATTAATTATACAGAAATTATGTCATTATTTCAGGGATTATTATATTTATCTTCACAGTTCACTAATAATTAATAGATTTACTGATTAACATAATGGGCAATTAGTCACTCTGATTTTATGCGCATATATCATTTTTAAACGAATCACTACTGACAACTGTATTCATGTATCACAAAACATATCCTGTTTAATATGCGTCCAATTATTAATCTGTTTTTAAATTACGAATAATTCAAATTTTGCACATTATTTTATACGTATTGGAAAATTCATACGTCATATAAATATATGAAAATTGCAAAAGTTTATTAATATAATCTCTTTAAAGTTTTAAATTCAATCTTAGCAAGTTGCAAAAAACTTTTAATGTAAAATAGGAGTCTGCTGTACATACACTCTAAACAAAGTTTGTAATTTAATATTTATAAAATGTGTAACGATATGGAATACTTTCTATTTCTTTATTCTTACCTTCCGTCACTTTTAGGTAGGGAAGGTATTGCCTTTGGTCAAAAAATTCGGTGGTGAGTTTTTAATGAATAAGCACGTTTTAAGGTGTGTGTGTAACAAAATTTTCGTCTACGATAACTCTAAGTACTACAATTCCAAAAATTATATTTCTTTCGTATTCCTCTTCGTTGCATCCATATGAAGAGCTGATTAGATCTTGGTTATAATTGGTCAACCGAAAGTACCCGCATTTGAAGATTTTAACAGTTTTTCTTGAAAAAACGATGTTAAATATTATTTTTTCACATCTAATGTTATTATAAATATTACAGAACATTGTATTCTCTATACGATTTGACTGCATTTAATACTTCATATTAAATGAATATAGAGTTATAAAATTTAAAAAAAAAATTCATAACTTAACCAGCTATGCTAGAAACAGCTACTATATTAAGAAAATTTCAGAATGAAAGATGTCAGTGTCAAGTGTAATTTCCCTTACCAAGGGTAGCGGGAGATAAAAATTAAAGAATATCAAAAAAAATTTCAAATAATACGTCACTTATTTTAAATTCTAAGTCTTTTTCTTCAAATAAATGTTTTTGAAAAGTGTCTAATTTAGCCGGAAAATGGAAATTTTGTAAATTTTAATAAAATATGAGACCCCCACTGCAATCTACAGGTAAATATCTATACTACATACCTGGACATTTTTATAAAATATTAATAATTATTTTTATGTTTCATAACCTATTCAGACAGATTAAATATATTATAGTTTAAAATATTTTTTTGACAATATAATTTTTTATTGAGTGAAACCAAAAAATCGATTGATTTTGCATTGGATTACAAAAATCAATACCAGTTGAGGCATCTTTCGGCAATAATATGAACTATAATTTTATAAACAATTTATAAATAATGATTTTTTAGTAATATTTTTTTAAAAGTTTATTTACATTTAGCCTAAATAACAAATAATTACTTGTTAATTAATATAAACAATAACTATAATATTAAATGTCAAATGACAGTAACGATAAACAAATATACTCACATTGGGCATTGGGGAAATATACAAACAACACTATTTTTTAGATTTTATTATTTGACACAGTTATATTTTAAAATAAACCATTTCGTATTAATTGTTTTAAAATATGAATTTGTTACTTTTTGTCGTTAGTACTAATTGCAACCACCGTTGCACATGATGTCTCTACCTACTCTCAACAAACATCTGACCTTCATCAAATCCAGAACCGTAGTTAAAAATAATTGTTTTCAGAAAACATTCCATAGTTTTTTTGGCAATTGTTTATATGTAAATCAACAAATATAACACAATAGTTTATAAAAAGTACAAAATAAATTATTGAACTTTATTTTCAGAGAAGATATACTCGAGAATTGGTAAGCAAAAAAATTCCTGAATACGACTTGTGTTATATTAACAAATTATTTGTGGTATGTGAAATATGAAAACCGCCGGCGCCTAAATATCAAAATTAAAACATTGGAATTTCTTCAAATTTTGATAATGTATAATGATTTTTATATTAATTATAATTATATGTATTCTAGAAGGTTAATAAATAAAATATTACACATATATAATTTTTATATTAATAAATACTATATTTGGTTATATCCATTACAAAAGTGTACAAAAAAGAACTTTTTAATTGTTTATGAATATTATAAACATTAATTGTTAACAATAACTTATTGTAAATATTGCACTTATAATTTAGTTTGCAGAAATAAACATATAATACGAAATAAATTAAAAAATATTATACCTATATCACAATGACATGACACCTAGTTTTCTTCCCATTTTTGCAATAAATTTTCATTAAGTTATGTTATATGTATATCAAAAGACAACATGAAATTCTGAGTACAAAAGTATCAAATTTATAAACTAGTTATATCGTTAAAATCTTATATATTTCATTTGACATACTTTTAATTTTTCTTGGTTAAAATTTTCATCAAAAGTAACTCAATTATACATCAGCAGATTCAGTTTACAATGATACTAAATTCTAGCACAAAAATACTAAATTAACAATAAAATTATTGTCTTCTAGTCTACATTCAAGAAATTCTTCCCTATATTTTGTTCTTTCACGTCATCTCTTTGAGGTCTGACTTCTGTTATGCTTAGTAGAGTCTTCGAATACAATTTGGCAACCTTTTGCAAAATTTTCTGCATCACATAGTACTTTTGAGATACCTGCAGGTCGTTTTGTACGGTCCCCAAGTACCTACAACATGAAAAATGTCTTAATACTGCTGAATTATTTCATTTATTTGATATTTGTACTGGCCTGCATTCTTATTTGGCTGTAATCCAAAACTGAATTAAGTAGCCAGAAGATACAAACAACCCCTGAAGTTTATTCCTACGATATTTTATCCCTTAAACAACAATATTCTTCGCAGGATAACTCCAAACATTTGTAATGTTTGCATTTAGATGAATCTTGTAATCAGCTGATTTGCAATTCTATAAACAATGTATATTTAGTAATAACAATGCCATATAATGATTATTATTTACAAATATACATACCCTATTATTAAAATACATAAAATATTGTTTTTAAACGAGTTCACTTACACAAACCGGTTTTTTAAGTTTAGTAGGTACTCCAAACACAAACTGATTTATTTTATTATCCATAACATTTTGAAAACCGGTTTATAGCACCTGAAATATAACATTTGCATATCTGCTGTTTAAACAAAAAATGTTTTCTTACCAAATACCACCTTGAAGTCAAATAAAAATTGCATAAATTTGTTTTGTTTTCTGTTCTAACCATTGTAGGTACAATTGTTTAACAATTGCCGTCAGCTGTTATTTGAGATTTGAGGTTATAAATATTGTTATTAACAATTTACAAAAGATTAGTTGTTATTCATTTTTAAAGCATGAAATTGAAAAACATATTTAAAAAATAATTTTATAAGTTAAAATACATTTGTTTAAATAATTTATTATAAACATATTAGTTCAGTATATTCCATACAGATGCCAGAACATGTATTGATTTTTGATCGTCCAATGCAAAATCTATCGATTTATTGGTTTTGCTCAATAAACAAATTAAATATCCAAAAAATACTTTAAACTACAATATATTTAATGTATTTGAATATGTTATGAAACATAAAAATAATTATTAATATTTTATAAAAATTTCCAGGAATGTAGTATTGATTTTTGTCTGTAGATTGCAGTGAGGGTCTCATATTTTATTAAAATTTGCAAAATTTTCATTTTCCGGCTAAACTAGAGACTTTTCAAAAATATTTATTTTAAGAAAAAGGCTCAGAATTTAAAAATATTGGGGCTTTATGGGAAACTTTCTTTGAAATTCTGTAATTTTTTGTTATAATGTTGGTGGTGTAGAATTAAATTTTTAAAAAATCAGAGGGTACACGCTAGGGCAACTAAAAAATACTAGAGCCTAGCCAACAAGGCGGCAGGGCCACCGAAGATACACGATGTCTTCCGAGTGGAAAATTAGACTAATTTTTTAAGAATTTTGACAAAAACAATAGTTAACGCACAAAACTCGAGTCCTTATACTTATTTTTACATTCCGTCACCTTTAGGTAAGGAAGGTATTGACTTTGGTCAAAAAATTCGGTGGTGAGTTTTTGATGAATAAGCACGGTTTAGAGTCCCTGGAATAAGATTTTACTATTTTTACGATGATGTATGTATGTATGCATGTGTGTGTTTGTCGATTCTTTCGTATCCGATAACTCAAATACTACAATTCAAAAAATTATAATTCTTTCATATTCCTTTTCTTTGCATTCATGTGAAGAGATGATTCGATTTTGGTTATAATTGCTCAACCGGAAGTACCCTAATTTTAAGATTTTAACAGTTTTTCTTGAAAAATCACTTTTAAATATAATTTTTCCATATTTTCTGTTATTATAAATATTAAAAGTATATTATGTTATTAGGAGTAGAAAGCGGTCTTTTTGTGTTGAACCCAGCTATTGCGGCCGAGGCGCTAGCCGAGGCTAGGCAAGCTGGGTAAAACACAAAAAGGGCGTTCTACTCCGAATGACATATACTATTTTTTCTTCAAGTGTTTCAAAGATTTTTTTGACATTTTTTTTTTTGATTTTTTTAATTATAGTTTTTGCAATTTCACTCAAAGCTGGCTGTGTACACTACAAAACAAAAACGATACAACTGTCATATAACAATATTCAATATAATATGTGTTGCTGTGATGACTGCCGTCGCCAGCGGTGAATTATGACACTAACACTTTTTTACTAGTACAACAATAACAACATTTTTGTACTAGTAAGACAATGAATATCTTCTATAGTGTGTATACAGTAGCATAATGTGAATATTATAATACGCTTAAAAAAAAGAATATTTTATTCTCTATTCGATTTGATTACATTTTATACTTCATATTCAATGGATATAGAGTTAAAAAAATTATAAAGAAATTAAATTTCATAAAGCAGCCAGCTATGCTATAATCATGGAAACCGCTACTATATTAAGAAAATGCTGATTGACAGATGCCAGTGTCAAATGGAATTGACATGTTTGTGTTATAATTTACTGGAAATATATAATCTCTTAGGTACATGAAACTTTCTGTAAGGAATTTGTAAAAAATACATAGAACTGACAAGAGGGAGTACTTGAAATATGGAATCTTGAGCAAGAAACTTTCTGTATGGAATCAGATTTTTTAAATATAATTTCATCTGAACATATAAGTAAAACTAATACTGTCGGTGAAAAAATTCTTATTAATAAGCAAGTTATAGTCCTCCGAAATTTGAAAATATAAGTTTTTATATCAAACTATTTTCTTCGTGGACCTAAATGTTCTTGAAATATATGCTATTTCTAAATTATATTTATAATTGGAAATGTATTTAAATTATTAAGTTTAATGCAAAATATTTACATTCAAATAAAAATTATGTGAGAAATGCAGTACAAGACTGGTAGCCACACCTCCGCTATTTGAATTTCTCTACTTCCATTGGTAGTAGGCTACTGCCCTAACTGAGTATTCGTTATATATTTATAGGCCGGCTTTGAGTCGCTAATCAAAATAATATAAATGGAATTCATATGAGTGACGAGCTGCTTTAACAAAAATCCCCTTATTTCCGAATTATTTCAATTATATCGTTTTATTTCTTTATTAATATTCATTATTAAGCATATACGTTCAATATTTTTTCGTAATTTCTCTTAAATCAATTGCGCTGTAGTCCACTAATTAACATAATGAAAATAATATTGTCAATAATGTTTGCAATGTTTTCAATTTAAAATTGATACTCAATATAGACTATACAAATTAAATTATTATGCCAAATGATACAATTAAAATTTACCCATTTAATTTGTGTTTATATTGCTTTGGACGTATTACCATTTATTCGCCCAGCAAATGACAATAGTACAATGACAGTTACCCTCCACAAAATGTATATTTGTCGAGAACATTTGCATTTTCATAGCAATTAAAGCATCAAGAACAAGTTTCCTTGACAATCTCTCCATTGTGTTAATTTACCACATGACAAATGAATCTCATCAAGGGAACAAATGAATATCTGTTGCAATTGCGAGTCAATTAGCTTTATAATTCATCTAGTGATCCAAGAGGTTCATAATAAAACAAAATCATGACAGCGCACTCTGGGTTGCTTTGCGGGAGTTAGCGGAAAGCGGAACTATTGTGGGCTGGAGTTAGTGAGGTTAATGTTCTGAAAAGAAAATAATAGGGTAGTGAAACACATGGGAAGTTTCTGTTTTATTGTGATTTATATTGATTGATAAGAATTGAAAGATTGATGGTCTTAAAACAATGATACTAAAGAAACAATTTAGATTTTAAGAATTCCAGATATTCGCATTAAAGCATTAAATAGTAAAATATTCGTTTTCCGGGAATGGGCTGTGTCATATTTTGAGTCAGAGCTCAACGTTTCGCCCGCAGTCGTATGGGGCATCTTCAGGAGCAAGTACTATCTTAAACAAGGTTACCCGACGTGTCAACCACGCTAGAGGCCGAGTTTAAGCAACAAGAGGGGGAGACTCAGTTTACAAGGTTACCCGACGTGTAAACCACGCTAGAGGCCAAATAAACCAAGTGGCCGAGAAGACAGTTATGTTCTGGTTAATCGTAAACCCTACGGACAGTTAGGGCACGCTGTTTATAG
Organism: Harpalus rubripes; assembly: GCA_963082715.1. Lineage (NCBI taxonomy): Eukaryota > Metazoa > Arthropoda > Insecta > Coleoptera > Carabidae > Harpalus > Harpalus rubripes. The sequence continues at coordinate 8,555,389 of OY720448.1, forward strand.
AAAACCCACCCACACTGATAGATATCTCAATTTTAATTCTCACCACCATCCCTCGCAGAAACTCTCAGTAGTCAACGCTCTCGTACACCGTGCCATCAAAATCTCTGAACCTGATACCCTACAGCAGGAGCTTGACCACATCAGACATAGTTTAATTCAGAACAACTATGACGTAAAATTAATCAATAATGTAATTCATAGACAATTAAACCCTTTACCCAAAAAACCCGTGGATACCTCGTTCGCAACATTTGCATCTATCCCTTACATTAAAGGATTCTCGGATAAAATAGGTAGAATTCTTAATTAAAACAATATTAAGGTCTTTTTTAAACCTCCACAAAAAATCTCAGAAATACTCCCTCAAACTAAAGATAAACGCGAACCCTTGTCGTCACCCGGTGTTTATAGTATTCCTTGTTCTTGCGGCACAGTATACATAGGTGAAACAGGAAGGAGTGTTCACACTAGATTGTCAGAACACAAACGCTATCTGCGTAATGGTATGGTATTAATATCTGCGGTCGCAGAACACCAACACAACACAGGTCATAACATCTTATTTGAAAATTCCCGCATTTTAGCTCCTGTCCCTGAATTTTACAGACGTAAATACAAGGAAACTTTAAAAATATGGAAACATCCTAATAACATCAATCGGGATGATGGCTATTTCTTGAGCCACATGTGGAAACCGGTGATTCTCTGAACACGACACGCCCAATCTATCATTACAAACTCGATTCCCATTGGTCCTCATTAGCTCTGCTCATCTACCGTATCTTTAGAATAGTATTAACTGTCTTCTCGGCCTTCCTTCGTCACTTGGTTTATTTGGCATCTAGCGTAGTTTACACGTCGGGTAACCATGTAAACTGAGTCTCCCCCTCTTGTTGCTTAAACTCGGCCTCTAGCGTGGTTGACACATCGGGTAACCTTGTTTAAGACAGTACTATCCCCCTTGCTCCTGAAGATTCCCCATACGGCTGCGGGCGAAACGTTGAGCTCTGACTCAAAATATGACACAGTTCATTCCCGGAAAACGAATATTTCTCATGACTCAGACTGTGGAAGCTTACGCAATTATGCATTAAGGGCATAATTAAAAGATTGTAGCACGGGAGAATGTTTAAAGCTCGATGCGTAACGGAGTTCTTTAATTCTCCCAAATGCTATAATCGTGATTATGCCCGTGGTACACACAACGTTTTATTTTATTTTGGTTCTCGAAATTCAAGGATTCAATACCGGGTATCTACTTATTTCCCTAACATAGGAAATTTGTAAGACGGGATCGCGTTTGGAATAATTTGGTGTATGAAGAATGTATGGTTAGGAAGAATGTTGTTAAGAGAGTAGGAATGAGCCAATTGAGATGGTTTGGTCACGTGGAGAGAATAAAGAGTGAACGGCTTGTAAAGCGTATATATCTTTGTGAAATTGAGGGTGTTCGATTGCGTGGCCGTTCAGTGTGTAAGTGAATGGATGTAATTGATAAGGGGCTAAAAGAGAGAAAGTTGCCGAGTGGGAAGGGAAGAAGAGCGTGTATGAATGCGATTATGAATGTGGCTGAGGCGAAAGAAGTGTGCTTAGACAGGAATGTGTTGCGAAGGATGATTGTTTCGTAACTATTATTGTGGTCCGATTGCGGTATTTTGCTACCGAAAATCGGCCACTTTAATATGTTAAGAGTGAGAAATATTTGTTGTATGATGTCAGGTTAGTAAGAATGTTGTTGAAAGAGAAAGTGATTATTTTTGTGGTTGATGTTATTATTATTGTTTCGGGTTTGTGCTAACCCACTAAGTGGGAAATGCGTGATTTTATATATGTTTGTATATATATAAAATTTTAATTTGGTGATATCTCATTACCTATTATTTTTAGAAAAAAAGTGTAATGAAGAAAAATGTTCCAAATGAAAAATTTCATCGATGAGTACCAAGTGGCCGCGTGCCTGAGTGTCTTGTCGCGAATCTGGGGAATCGGGTTCGATCCCGACCGACGCCAAATATTTCCAATTTTAAAATTTAAAAATATCCCATAGATTTTGCAAATATATGTGAGAATTATTTTGTAGTGAGAGTTGAATATATGTATTTGTATTTAAAAATATTTTTTATTTTGTGCGTACAACCAGGTAAAATATCTGGCGAGAGGTTATGTGCTGGCCACATCAGATTTTTATGGTTGGCATCACTATTATAAGAAGTCAATTTTTAGTGTTTTTAACAAAACAAATAAAATGTGGATTATATATTTTCAAAATGTTTGAAATTAAATAATAACAATAACAATATCTCTACAATACAATATTGAATTGTTAGAATACAAAGTATGTCCAATTTGGCGGCCTATACCGCATATTGGACATAGAAATACAAAAATATTTCCAAAAAGTTCGGAATTGAATATTAACAATACGTCTACAGTATACAATATTGAATACCTTAGTTCCACGTTCCAATACAAAGTATGTATATCCAATTTGGTATCGTTATAGTGGGCTATGAAAAGAATTCCCCACGTGTTGAAGGATCTGGTATGAGAAAGGTCGCTCAAAGCACGCCACGCCGGGCACTTTCAAACAGCTGGGGTTGCCAGGAACTTAGCCAACAATGCATACTATGCAAATAGCTCCCTTATCTACAATCCTCAAACTCAAACCCTTCTCAATACGCCCACGCACGATCAAGGCAACGGCAAGCCAATTATTTTAATTAGGTTTTACAGCAGCCACGACAGGTTTTTCACCAAAGTTCGAAAGTTGGAATTAGTTAGCGGGATAGAAAATAGTTTGAGATCAGGCATACATTAATTAAGGCAGGTGATTGATAGTTTTTTCTACTATCATAAGCGCAACTACTGCAAAAGTTTGGTTTTTATAAAAATTTCGCGCATTTTTGTTTTTGATTGAACTCATTTTATTAAGGGGATCGTCTGCGCCTTAGTCTATGTTTTTTCAAATGAGGCTCTAAATTATGCAAAATATATTACGAAAAAAAACTTGCTATTATGTCTGTAAGCGTTGAAAATACACAAAACACGACTCAGGTTTTTACTAATAATGACAGTAATAAGCACGTTTTAGGGTCCCTAGAATACGATTTTACTATTTTTACGATGATGTCTGTATGTATGTATGTATGTATGTATGTATGTATGTATGTATGTATGTATGTATGTATGTATGTGTGTCCGTGTGTCCGTGTGTCCGTGTGTCCGTGTGTGTGTGTGTGTGTGTGTGTGTGTGCGTGCGTGCGTGCGTGCGTGCGTGCGTGCGTGCGTGCGTGCGTTCGTTCGTGCGTGCGTGCGTGGGTGCGTGTGTGCGTGGGTGCGTGTGTGTGTGTGTGTGTGTGTGTGTAACAAAATTTTCGTCTACGATAACTTCCATACTACAATTCTAAAAATTATAATTCTTTCGTATTTCTCTTCGTTACATCCATGCGAAGAGCTGATTAGATTTTGGTTAGAATTGAACAACCGGAAGTACCCTCATTTGAAGATTTTAACAGTTTTTCTTGAAAAAACTATGTTAAATATCATTTTTTCACATTTAATGTTATTATAAATATTAAAGAATATTTTATTTTCTATACGATTTGATTGCATTTTATACCTAATATTAAATGGATATAGAGTTAAAAAATCTGATGTGGCCAGCACATTACCTTCCGTCAGTTCTATGTATTTTGTACAAATTTCATACAGAAAGTTCCTTGCTAAATTAAATATTCTATTTATTGTACATTACCTTCCGGCAGTTGCATGTATTTTATGCAAATTTCATACAGAAAATTATTATTTTGTGACGTTTTCTATATACAGTGTAATGTATCTGCAGAAATAAAAGATTTAATATTATTATTATTTCTTGTACATTACCTTAAAGCAGTTGTATGTATTTTATACAAATTCCATACAGAAAGCAAAAGATCCTATATTGCTCGTAAAATTATAAGACAAACACACTATCTCAATTTCACTTGACACTGACATCTTTCAATCAGAATTTTCTTAATATAGTAGCTGTTTCCAAAGCTATGGCTACTTTATGAAATTTAATTTCTTTATAATTTTTTAACTCTATATCCATTTAATATTAAGTATAAAATGCAGTCAAATCGTATAGAGAATAAAATATTCTTTAATATTTATAATAACATAAAATGTGAAAAAATGATATTTAACATAGTTTTTTCAAGAAAAACTGTTAAAATCATCAAATAATGGTACTTCCGGTTGACCAATTGTAACCAAAATCTAATCAGCTCTTCATATGGATGTAACGAAGAAGTATACGAAAAAATTATAATTTTTGTAACTGTAGTATTAGAGTTATCGCAGACGAAAATTTTGTTACACACACACACACATCCACACACACACACATCCACACACACACACACACACACATACAGACATCATCGTAAAAATAGTAAATTCGTATTCTAGGGACCCTAAAACGTGCTTATTGATTAAAAACTCATCATCGAATTTTTTGACCAAAGACAATACCTTCCTTACCTAAAGGTGACGGAAGGTAAAAATTATAAAGAAATTAAATTTCATAAAGTAGCCATAGCTGTGGAAACAGCTACTATATTAAGAAAACTTTGATTGAAAGATGTCAGTGTCAAGTGAAATTGACATAGTGTGTTTGTCTTATAATTTTACTGGAAATAGGTATAGGATCTTTTGCTTTCTGTATGGAATTTGTATGAAATACATACAACTGCTTTAAGGTAATGTACAAGAAATAATAATAATAATTCTTTTATTTCCGCAGATACATTACACTGTATATAGAAAACGTCACAAAATAATAATTTTCTGTATGAAATTTGCATAAAATACATGCAACTACCGGTAGGTAATGTACAAGAAATAGAATATTTAATTTAGCAAGGAACTTTCCGTATGAAATTTGTACAAAATATATAGAACTGACGGAAGGTAATGTGCTGGCCACATCAGATTTTTTTTTATAATGTTATGTACTACGAACTAAATAGTAATATTGGTTCCAATTTCAGCCAATCAGAGAATTCAAAACTATGTCCTATGCTCTACAATACTGAAATGGTAAGGTGAAGGTTGAACAGAGTATAGTTGTAGTTTGGCGTGAGAAGTTTCAAACTTGATAAATTTGCATTGCATCTCACCGCAAACGAGGGAAAGTTTAGCTAGTTTATTTTAAACATGCATGATGAAATCATGACATTTTCACAGCCCGTCCTAATAAAGTCGTAAAAGGATGACATGTTCTAATTTTCAGCATCATAAAAAATACATGTGGCAACAAGTTTATTTTATAGAGCATTTTAAAAAGAACATTTTTTTTACTAATTTTACAAAATTGTGAATATTTTCCAACGGAGACGGTCCCCATTTTTTATGAATCCAAACACGATTCTCTTGGGTCGTAAGTACGTCGAAAAACGGAAAAGTTTCGTCATTGCCAAAATTTTTGAAAAAAATTCTTGCACTTTCCTCTTTTTGGAAATCAGAAAGCTGATATAGTGTAACACGAGGAGGGGTCTGCTAAGCTGATGATGTGTGTTTACTTGTTTTCCCACGATGACACTCTTTATTCTGACTGATAGACGCTTGGATGATTGGCATCCACGACTTGGTGAAAAGGAAGAAAACATACTTTCACTTCCCACTCACCTGTTGACTAATGAGGGATGCTAACGAACACTTAGATTTATGGACAAGGACAATACTTGAGATTTAAACGTTTTATATTTACATATTATTATTTACACTTTACACTAAACATTAGAACTTAATTAAACAAATATTAAATAGTTACATATTACATTGTAATTTAGTCATCATAAGTGGTAAATTTTTGGCGGAAAAATTTTCAGATTGTTACGAAAGCCGGTTGCCTAGCAATTTATTGAGTGGCATTGACAAAGAAATCACGAGTTGTTAAACGAGTGATTTTTGATCAATGTCACGAGACAAATTTGAATAGCTGTATTCTTTTTGACCCAATTGTATCTCAGCTCAGTACATAACTGAGTTGAGCTGAAGTGCGTTGCGATTTTACAAAAAGAACAAGTTTTATTACATTTTATCATTTCCTTCTTTACCGATAGCATTTGCTGGTAACAGCTGTCTAATTTATTGACATTTTTCTAATCTATGATACTGTTTATAAAAACGAAAAATGGATAACGTTGAACATATATTACTTGTAAGAATATTTGTATATGTGAATATAAATTTTGTTGAATTATATAACCTTAAAATGCAAACTGAGTGTTTCAAATCATTTTGAGTTTTGTAAATTGGTAGTGTAGCATCGGAAAGGGGGGAAGTGAGTTTACGCAGAACAACTCAAATCAGTTGTGTCAGAAAGAACAACGATTTCCTGAGTTCATCTGAAGTGATCTGAGATGAGCTGAGATTTTGTCCAAAAAGAATATAGCTATTGTCACGAGACAAATTGGCAACAGGCTTGAGTAAAGCAATCGGAAAATTTTTCCAGTATAAAATTTAACCACGATTGGTATTCGGATGACTATTTCCAAAATAAAAATCAGGTAATCATTTATATAATTTTTTTCTTGACAAAATCTTGTAATTTTTATTGTGTTTTGAGGTGTTATATTTAAGTTGGTTTTTTCAACGTTTTAAATAGATTCCTGTCCGAATCGACTCGTTTTTAATAAAAACTGATAACACTGAAAATATACACACTTTGACAGGTATGTAAACAATATGTTTCTAAAACGTCAAAAATTTTTCGCTTATCTAAACTCACTTGTTTTGACGGTATTTTGTCGAAGTGAAACTTAGTAACTAGGTAGAATCCTGAATTTGGATTGGCTTATAAATTTATGAGTGAAAGTCAAATAAATTACATTCATAAATATTACGAGTTGCACGCCTATGGGTACGAAATGCAGTGAAGTTATCTGCCAGTAATATTATTTCAGACTTGAGTATTCATCTTTCGTGTCTTATGCTGGGATTCTAGGCATTCTTTTAAATTTTTATAAACTTATAGATCTGTAGCTTATAGAAAGTCTATAAATGAACGCCTTATAGATTTCCATAAAACGGTATTTTGTGCAACTGTCTATAACTCGCTTGATCTGTAAATTCATCTTATGGAATCTATAACGTCAATGTTACCAATTGCTATCAAATACAATTTAATAAATGGATTTATTTGAATTTATTATATTCTAATATTTAAATATAATATTAAAAGCATATTATTTGAAGAAATACTTCCTACGACATTTTAATTCTATAAAATATTGTAATTATAATATCAACAATATTTTTGTAAGGTTGGCATTAATATCTGCCAAATTTTACTTTTGACATACATGAGTTTTGAAAGACCAGAGATTTGTTAACAAATCCCTGGAAAAGATCCAAATGAATATACATATTGCAGGAACTAAAATAATTTTAATATCGGAGTTCTTTTAAATATTAAATACCTACTTTTATATGAAACAGTATATTATATTCATAATTTTGATATTCCTGCAAAATATTTCAAGCAGTCTGTTTTTCCGTTCTTATTCTGTTGGGATTCTTTATTTTAGATAATTCGTGCTGATGCAAACATGTACCTATGTAAAATAAGTTTGACATATGTCAGTTGTCAATATGCAATAAAAGTGCAAAAATTCTTACTTTCTGTAATTCTCGTCCACTATACCAAGTACAAAATGTAATGCTTGTGTAATACTATTCGTTGTAATACTAAAAATATTTTATAATTACTTACGGTCAACTGTTGGACAACGCTATACCTTGTTCCATTTAAGCCATTCAGTATTGCAGAGCATAGGGAATAGTCTTGACCTCTCTGATTGGCTGAAATTGGAGACAAGAGACAAGTTTACCCAATGTAATTTCGGCTACTTCAAATTTGCGCTGTTGCCAGCTCCATCTACTGAATGGCTTAAATGGAACAGAGTATAAAGTTATAGACGTCTATAAGGTATTTATAGAAATCTATAATGTATAGACGAGCCCAGTAGTGGAATCGCGCCATATAGAAATGTAGAAAAGTGGCGACTCGTGGCTAGGAAAACGGTATTTGTAGAAAATAAACTACAAGTCGATATCGCGCCAAGAAAAAAAACTTCATTTTTTTCGTATCCTTACGTCAAAATAGATAGAAACGAAACGTAAATTTTTCGTTATAGAAAACTTTATTTTGATCACAAGAATTACCTACAAGTACAAAATACCAAAATATTACTCAATTTTTACAAAACAGAACATACAAAAACCGAATGTAGCCGAATTACATTTCTATTCTACAAAATGATACGGCATGATACCAAATTCCATTTCTATCGCGTATTCTATCTATCGCTTCAATTCTATAGCACCAAACGGCGCGATCCCACTGCAGAATTGCATTTTTCTATAAGATCAACAAGTCATTATAGAAACGCTTATAGACGTTATAGAAATGCCTAGAATCCCAGCATTAATTTCAAATGGTAAATAAATAACTGTTTAAAATGATGGTGCAAATTTTGTTTTCCACAGCCTACCTGGGTTTTTATTCTCAATAATTCCAGTGTAGCGCTCGTACAAGGTGTAAAATACATTAAATAATCCGTTTATAATCCGATATGCGGGAACCATCAAGTAAGCGCGATCCTCCATATTAAAGTACAAACAAAAACTTCATCGCCGTAATCTCCTGTCCACGGTTTAATGCAAAGTGCGAATATCTCTGTTGAAGGTTCGCATAATGTGATGATGAGCATATAAAATCCTGAACCTTGTAGGACTTTTTGCAGAAAACCTTGCAGGAATAAAATTCAAATTGTGTCAATAAACGAGCAGCCAGAAACAATGAGCTGGTCAGTGAAAAATTGCAACCGGTCTAACAAAATTTGTTCGCTCCGGAGAAGTTTCCGGGGATTGCTTCCGGTTTGTAACCCGGAACAGGTAAGAAAGGAAGTTCGTTAAGACGTAAACTGTGACAGGAAATCGATAGGAAACTTTGATCAAAATTTAATTGGCGGGTAATTTGATGTCTTTATAAATTTGACAAAATGAGAACACAACGATTGCTTTTTCTTCTTCGGTTATTTGTCAATAAATACACTAAAAATTTGAACGTGGATTTATACTACTCAGCAAATTAGATTTTTTTAAGAGAGAGTGACGCCTGCAAAACGCCTATCTGTGTTCAAAGTAAATTGGCACACTCAGCAATGAGTAACACCAATGCCGTGATTATATATTTCTTTATTTTATTTGGTGCGGTATAAAATCCAAAGGTTGTTTGCCCATTGGTTTTTTCGCTTTCTTTTTACCTCCCGCTACCCTTGGTACGAAAGGTATAGGGATAATGCTAAAAATCGCATATCGAGATTTTGGTAAATCAATGGTCCCTAGAATCCAAATTTAACATTTTTACGATGATATCTGCATGTATGTGTGTGTGAGTGTGTGTGTATGAGTGTATATGTGTGTGTGTGGGTGCGCGCGTGCGCGTGTGCGAGCGTTCGTGTGTGCGTGCGTGGCACTTTTCTTGAAACTCAAAATAGATTTTTCATACCTCCGTCCATTTTGACTAGTATTACAGAACTCAAAATCGTCCAGAAATACGCTGTTGCTGACCTAGGCCGGCAAAAGGAGTTGGCGTTACAGTTCTGGTAATACGTCAATTTAAGATTATTTTCAACATAAGAATTAGCAAAATGTTTCCAAATTTTAGGGCTAAATATTTAATTGTTGTGACTTAAATAACTAAATTTTGACAAAAATAATATGCTGCCATTACTGACATCTCGTATAGATTAATTATAAGTTCTAACTTTAGGACTAGTTTGTTTTGTAACTAGAACTAGCTTCACGTGATATAATTGAGTTTCCGCTATCTGTCATTAAAAATATGCGAAAGTATATATATATATATATATATATATATATATATATATATATATATATATATATATATATATATATATATATATATATATATAGTGTTTGTATGTTATATTTTCAATAGATATAAAATAATTACGCATTTTAAGCTCAAATGTAGTAATTATAATTAAACTTGCAATGCAAAGCCGATAAAAATATATGTTCATTATTTTTAGGTTATGTAACATAGAATAAAGTGTAGAGAAATATACGAAGAATTTATGGAGAAGTCGGTACAAAAAATCTTGTGTATCACACGCCCAGAAACTGTTTTGCAAGATCTCGTATTTGCAGGCCTCGCTTATAAACTCGGTCTCGCAAATGTTCAGTTTCTGGCCTAGTGATACAAATAACTATTCTTCGAAAAATTGTTATTTTTTCAAAATTTGTGTTATAAAAATTAAAGATTATTAAATTTTCTACAGATTTGCGTAAATACTTTTTCTATACATTTTATGGATAAATTTATAAAATTATCTATAATTTTAATCCCGGAGTCTAAGCTTTAAACAAACAAAATTCCTTGGTTACACAGTCCATATCTCAAATGTATGTAACTGACAGATAAATGCCACTGCCAAAGAACTAATCATTTCAAATTAATAATAGTAACGTTTTAAAAAGAAAATAGTAAATAGAACCATAGAATGGTAACAGATATCACAAATTATACAGAGAGAGAGAAAAGTTTACTATTGAATGTATATGAAAAAAAATAATTTTACGTTATCGGCATTGCCATTAAAAAGTTAGCGTCTAATTAATGTCGTGACATCTAAGTTTCTTACACTAATACGCTAATAATAGCAAATATCATCTTAAAAGATGACTTACATCCATATGAAGGGTCTTACCAAATTTCATCTAAATCGAACAAAAGGTTCTGTTATTATAAAAAAAAAATTAGAAGAACTTTGAAGCAGAATACTGGCTAAACGGTGCATTTTCTTATAAGGGTAAGTTTAGTTAAATCACCTTATTTTGTGGTGCACTCTCCACGCCAGCATTGAGTGCCCGTGAGGTGACGCCTGGTAAGCGCCCGCACGGTGCAAATATTTCATCATTACCGATATGTATGTGTACAAAGCAGATTGGCACACCCAGCAATGGGTAATAAGCCGTGATGATATATTTATTTATTTATTTATTTTAGTCTCCGGAATCTATGGTTAAGCCATGTCCCACTATTTCCAAGACACCCTATATGTGATTAAATTTTGTTTAGTGGGCCTCGTACCTTCCTTCTTTAGCGACCTTGTATTTCATTGGAGAAATTGCCACTTTAACATCAAGTGTTGAAAAAATATTATACAAACATATTCTCGAGTAATATTTAAGAAAAGCTGATTATCATCCCACGCACTGAAACACACAAACAACTGCTTTAACTTTCAGCTTTCAGCTAATAGCTCTTACACCTTTTGCACTTAATAATACATTCTACGTGGGTGCAAGTCACAAAGCAATAACTTTAATGTTTTAAATCATCTAAGACCCGTAAAAACGTTTAATACCGGGGCTTAAAGCAGTCATAAGACTAAACAAAGTTACACCAAACGACAATATAATTCCCCCACAAAACGCTATAACATACGCGATAAAAACAGCACTTTGTAACGAACATATAGTTCAACATTATAACTTGCCAACTGTATAACGTAGGTACAGCAAAACAACATAGCGACCAAGAGGAAAAGTTCGCAACAAAAATGAACATACAACGGTGGAGTATTTCCGGTTGGTGGAGTCCATTACCGCTGGTGTTAGTGGTACGTTACCGGTCGGCGGTAACCGATTTACTACTGTTTGGGTACACCATTCATTGGCTTACCTGACTTTCTATACAGCCATTCTCAATCGGCGGACGAAAAGTTTACTATGAAACTTTTTACGTATATCAGTATTTGCTTCAAAACTTTGTGTGTAACACATATTCAAAATTAATTTAGTTTTCAAACTCAGGTGAAACAAATTTTGATAAAATAATTTGAGTGAGAGAAAATAAATTATTTGAAATTTAGTGGTGGCGTAAATTCGATTCCCGAACACGACAACTACCCAAATAAAAGAGGTTCAGAATCAATTTTAAGTTTTAGTGATAATAAAATACAAAGTACATATAAGAAAATTTGTAATTTGACACGGACAGAAATACGAGAGGCTGAAGAGAGAGGCGTAGAACTGATTAGTATGGAGACAACATTTCCGTTGAGACCTGTCCAAGGAAAAAATTTATAAAATGATGATATGTACAGAATGTCTCATTTTCGATGTTTTTTTAAGGTATTTCGAGTAATATTAAATATAGAGCAAAACCGTTGGCACATTCCAGAGTCTACTTTTCGAGAAAAGTTTAATACGGTCATCACAGGAATTTTTGATCTTCTTTTGTTTCTGAGCTACAGACAAAAACTCGTTTTTCGCTCATTTCAAAAATATCTCATATCTTATTTATTCTGATAAAGAAAATTGTTTTAATAAATTTTGAACCGTTTTTTAGGTAGAATAAAATGGCTTAATTAGATTTTTTGAAAACTTAATAATTCTCGAAATATAACACAAAGTTATGATTTTTTAAATGGAAATATGTGTTGAAAATAGAGTCATCTTTTTGCTTGTTTTACAAGCTTTTCAACGATATATAAAAAGTCTACATTCTTTTTTATCTCTCGCTAAGAGAGGTATTGTATTCATGCTAAAAATCACATATCCAGATTTTAGTGAATAAGCACGTTTTAAGGTCCTTAGAATGCGATTATAACCTTTTTACGATGATGTCCGTATGTGTGTGTGGATGTTGGATTCACGATTTCTCAAATACTACAAGACTTAACACATTTTTAATTACGGATTCCTCAATCTAACAATAATGGGAAGAGTTGATTAAGTTTTGGTAACAATTGAACAACCGGAAGTAGTGGTTACAAGAAAAATTCATCTAAATATTATTTATCGAAAATTTATGTAAATAAATTAAAGAACGTTAAATTCTTTATTCGATAAATATAAATTCATTATTATATCTTCTATAGATTTAGAGATAAAGAAATGCATATAAAATAATTTCATGTAAAAAATCTCAGATCAAACTACTTCAAGGCAAGAAATTCAAATGTTTGTAATTGACACATAAATGTCACTTTCAAAAATATTTGTATGACACTGTCAAAAATATTTGTGCATTATTATGAAGATTATGAAAATAAAAAAAATCAACAACGCAAAAGAATATACGTAAAAAAGGATATAAAAGGAATTTGCGAAAAAATGACGAATATAAAGAAAAAGAAAATTTCAGGATATTGAATATAAAGAAAATGTATGTATTATACATAATTTATATTAAAATATCCCATAGATTTTGCAAATATATGTGAGAATTATTTTGTAGTGAGACATGAATATATGTATTTGTATTTAAAAATATTTTTCGTTTTATGCGTACAACCAGGTAAAATATGTGGCGAGAGGTTATGTGCTGGCCACATCAGATTTTTTCGAATTGTGACAAAGCCAACTGTAACGTTGGCAAATAAAAATTGGCTAAGCGGAAAATAATTGGTTAAGATAACATAATTAATAGATATAGATTCAAAATTCACATTCACATGTGAAAAATTGTGTACAGACTGGCTTATTGCAATTAGAAGACACAATTTCAAGCCATCCCAATATTCTGTGATATGCAGCAATCATTTCCAATCGACGGAGTACACCTTAAATGTATATAAAAATAGTTTTAAATAAATAATATTCGCTAAAGACAAAAGTACTTTTCTATATTTGTTATTTTTACAAATAATTTAATATACGAATGAAATATTTTATGTTAAATCGAATATGAACTATATTTTATATTCAGTCATTTATTGAATATTCCTAAGCACTCTGTGTGTTATTTTTCATCTTGTGACTTTGCCCCTAACTAGCGCTGTCCTTTTCTAAGGTATGCGTTAATGCTTATACAGTAAAGCAGCATCAACGTTCCGTCCATTTATATAATAGGTCAGTGACATAGAGGCATTTTTCGAAAAGAATGGTATAATGATTTGAAAATAACTGTATAAAACATTCATATGTGACAAAATTAAAACATATTTATCAAAAACTACAGAGTCATTTCATGTACCCGTCGTTTATTCAAACTTTTTTTAGAATAATGAGACTTTATGCCAGATTCTAGTCCCTTAATATGCGTATGCCTAAAATTAAAGTCAGTTTTCAGTTCAGGTATCACGAACACAGAAAAACACATTAAACTTATAAAAAGTTGTGAAAAAAGTTTAATAACTGCTGTAGAGGAAAGCAGTAGCCGTCAAGAGCATTTCTCCACCCCTGCAAGACAGCAATATATGACCGACCTTTACCGGCACGTTCTCTACGTTTGTTAGATTCACAGCGCAGTCTAGGACCCTGGTAATGTCTGTACACGCTGATAACAAATCTTGATATACGGCCTTCGCCAACTGCTCCATATCGAGTAATAGTTATTGACGCCTGGCCTAGCAACATCGTGGGGGTATATTACGTTATGAGAACACTAGAGCAAGTTATTGGGAATTCACCAACAAGCCAACACTCGCATATATGTTTAAAGGGTGTAACTTCTCCATTCAATTTAGAACATACAAGTTAAATTAAATCAGAATGTAGAGAATATTCTCGTGTTTTGATTCTGTAAATCGCTTGTTAATAATTACATTTCCTGGTAGGGTTGTAGATAATTGAAATATGTAGGAAATCTTTGACCTGTTTAAAATGACGAGTCGTTCGACGTATTTTTCTAATAATTTAATACAGTAGCAACAGCTTTGAAAAATTTTGTTTCAACAATTGACAGTCCTGTCAGTTGTTACAATTAAATTTTTACATTAGTGATAAACTTGTTTATAAGGTAAAATTCTGTCAAAATGCTTACGTTTACGAATAGCTATGGTTTATTTATTTATTCCTATATCTGTACTACATTTTACTTTGTGGTTGACATAAAGATATTGGGCTGAATTCAGTACGCTTCACTAGTGCAGTGTTCGTCTCTAGTAACTATGCAAACAACTTGCAACTTTTTCATAATAATGTAAGGATGTATATGTCTTTCTTTATTTTGTTATTTTTAGATAATCTTCTTTAGTTAAAGAAGAGTGCTGAATTCGACCCACTGTCATGGAGTTGCCAACGCATTTAGACAGAGTGTTTTTCAAATCAATCTGTTCCTAATATTCGCACATTTGTAAATCTTGTACATCTTCGAGATTATCACAGTACGGAGTGTCACATATGATAAGACATTTTTTTTTTTAAAGCATCAGTTACCCATACCATTTGCAAAAAGCTCAATGTTTTTAGCACATAGCAGACTTCAATTTTGCAAATGGCTTGTATTGTTAACTGATATGGCTGGATTTACTGAAAAAGGTGTCTTTATTGTTCACAGTAATAAAATAGTAATAATTAAATTGTTTCATTTTGCGTTGTCTTTGGAGTTTATCTCACCAAATACCACACGACCTCTCTGATTTTCTCCGATAAACATTTATTTTTAAGGACTTTTAAGCAAAATCACTCAAGAAAACTCTCCTTCGGAGTCGGGATTTACCATGCAGTTTGCTTTCGTGTTTGTTGCTAAGCAAAAAAATTCGTGCAAAATAAAAATTTATCGATAAAATCGGGAGGTCTTGTGATATTACTTCTGAAAAATTGTTACTCCCGACGAGTTACATTACTGGTTAAATTTAATGTACTTATTTCATTTACACCCTCTATATATTTTTTTAAGATAGTATTCAAATTAATTGTAATCTCTGAAGTAGGGACAGCGTTTTGTAGTTTCCCCAAAATTACAAAACAGTACTTATACTTACATGTTTTTTTGAAAATTATAAAAATCTTTCACTGCTTGAAAACATCCCCGTGAAATATCTGTGACGTCAGGAGTGATCAGTGATTCTTTTCCGAAATCGTTTAAATCCATACATCAATCCATCTGCTATGAATGCAAGAAATCAATCACTTACTATGTTTCTTTCCTCTCACAACATTTTACTTCTCGAGCAAAAATAGCCACATGTAGGAATGACTAATTATCCCTGGCCCTGGAGAAAGTCTGGGAATTCATATAGAACCCACGAGGTGTTTGTGCAGAGCTTGGGCTGCCTAAATAAATATCATACATTTTGGGAGATACAGCACAGCAATAAGTAGAGTAATGAATGTGTTATCTAAAATTTATGTGTGCTGTGAACACAAATATGTCGGGTATGAAGCTTTATTTACTTCAACTTTGGTTGTATATCTACAGAAAATTATCTTGATATGCATAAATTTCTATCACGCAAAATATTATACATTTCATTTAAACAAAATGCTACTTTGATTTAATAATTAGTACTCATCTACGTTTCTTTTTACTTCCTTGTACATATTAAAGGAATTATTGTAATCACGAAAAATTTCGGTTTTCAGATTTCAACGGAAATATCCATTTTGACCATCCCTGAATCCATTTTGACTAATTTTGTAAGGTGTAAATCGAAAAGTGGAACATAGGCGTTTAACATGGGAAATTAATTTTTTTTTGCGCAAACGTTACCTAATTATTTTATGCAAAAGTTATAGATATATAAATTCTGCATCTAAATCATGTAAAATTATTATTTTAGCTCTTCATATAAACGTAAAAATGAATTATAAAATTACAGTTTTATGAGTTTTTAGAGTAAACTGCCATGGATTTATGACAAAAAATAAAGAAATCCGTAATTATTTACTGCCCATTACGACTAAATTTAGTTTACAATGGTATATTAACACAAAACACAAAAAGGTAAACTGTTTTAGTTCTAAATGATGTCAAATAGATATTCTTTACATTGCAGATATCGGCTTAATAACATATAATTTAAATTTATATACCTAACTATCTCTGACTGCAGAATACAGTGTAATTATTTCTGAAGAAATTTACATCAGCTACGATTTATTGCAATGCATGCAAAACTATTGTTAACATTATTATAGAAAACTTGAAATGACAACGTTTAAGAAATAAATATCGAGTTTTACTTTTTGATTTCCATAGAATAATTTTTAATAACTTCAAGAAAAGTTGAACACAATGTCTGTGTTCTTATAACTTTAATAACTGAAAAGTTGTAGAGAATAAAATGAAAAAGAAAAATATTTTATTGAAAGCAACCTATAAAAAGACATAATTAGGAAGAACTGCATTTCGAATCTTAAATTAAAATATGTATAATCTTTCAGAAGTAAAATAAAACTGAAAACCTACGTAATAGTTAAGAATTAAAAATACAGCAAAGAAAGAAATAATCTTTCTTAAAAATTCTTACAATAGTTATTTATGTATTAAAGCACTAAAGTTCTATATTTTATCAAGAATGTGAAATTTATATGCCGAGGCATATAAACCATATCAGTGTTAAAAAGGAACTTCAGTGCCTAGATGCATATTCAATTTTATTTGAAATCGAAAAATTGTGAAAATGAAAGAAATATTTATAGGTTATGTTTATATTATAAGTGTCAGTAAGACACTGACAAGTATGTTCTAATAAAGCCGCTTTCTTTTTATTAAGAAGATTAACTCCGAGTAGCACACATCTACCCTAAATTGTTCTTTTTAAAAGGGGATAAAAGATCTTGTACTACCCATTTTCTTCGTCCCCGCCCCCGCGAAGCACCACCTTTGAAACTGAACTGATCCCGAATGTCAATGTCATGTCAATATGACTGACTGCTATGTATTTTGTCTTTTCTGTAAGTATTTGATATGAAAATTACATGAATAGAAGAAATTAATTAGTTTGAAACGTTATATCATGTTTCATTACCATAAGAAATACATCCATATTTAAATACTCAAAGGTAAAAGAATTTAATATGTCAAAATCAAATCGCATATACAACAGACTATAACCACAAGCAAATTCAGCTTATTATTATATTATATATATATATATATATATATATATATATATATATATATATATATATATATATATATATATATATATGTTTTTATCTTCTACTTCTTATATTAAAAAATATACTGTTCTTTTTAGGAGTAGTTCAGTTCAGTTCAGTACGAGGTAAGATCAGTTCATTTTCCTCCTAAAAAGAAAGCACCTTAAAACACTGACATAGGTTTAACAAGTGAGGCAAGTGGTGGGGGGCACGGTGCCATTTGCAGAAAAGGCAAAACGTCAAACGTTCGTTGGTATATTATTGCATTATATGGTAGTTTTCT
>OY720448.1:8578587-8696087 GCA_963082715.1 Harpalus rubripes
AATAATTTGATGTAAAAAAACTCAGATCAAACTACTTCAAGGCAAGAAATTCAAATGTTTGTAATTGACACATAAATGTCTGTCAAAAATATGTGTATGCCACTGTCAAAAATATTTGTACATCATTATGAAGATTATGAAAATAAAAAAAAGTCATCAACGCAAAAGAATATACGTAAAAAAGAATATAAAAGGAATTTGCGAAAACATGACGAATATAAAGAAAAATAAAAGGGAAGTAGAAAAAGAAAGAATTTCAGTATATTGAATATAAAGAAAATGTATGTATTGTACATAATTTATATTAAAATATCCCATAGATTTTGCAAATATATGTGAGAATTATTTTTTAGTGAGACATGAATATATGTATTTGTATTTAAAAATATTTTTTGTTTTATGCGTACAACCAGGTAAAATATCTGGCGACAGGTTACCTATGTGCTGGCCACATCAGATTTTTATTTATATTATAAGGCTAAGTACTTGAATTATTATTCCTGTAAAAATCAATATTTACTAAAATGGCACGTATACCGTTATTTATTTCAAGTCTTCAATTATTGTCCCTGGTTAATTTATTATTAATATTTTAACTCTCCGAAATACTTTCAAATATCATTTTAACGTGACCCTCATGATAACAAGATTTAACCAAGAATCATTAATGAACTTATGCGAACTATGTTTTTAACTAGGAAACTGTAACTGTGCGGAAGATGATGATACTACTAATGATGATTCCAACGATGATACACTTTCACTTTGACTGACTGCTGATAAAGGAACTCGTGAGAAGGAAGAACACACATATACTTCACTTTTACACTTTACACTGATGAACACTACGAGAATTTACGGACATGGACATTACTAACATATATTTTACTGATTAAACTAACTTTTTATTTACAATTGACACGCGCCTCAAAACTAAAATACTACATTCCGTCAATTAACGTCTTCCCGACGCGACGAACTCATCTAGACTCTTTCGCGAGTCTCTAAATTCGCTATCTTCAGGATAGGATTATCTTACGGGTACAGGGTGCATAGGCTATGGCATTCAAAGCCACGCACGTATACATAATAATTTCTAAACCTAATGATAAACAAATAAATGTCGCGACTATCATAATACGATAAGAATTTCTAAACTGAATTTTGACTTAAATAAATAAACAGAGTTAAAATATGAATATTGAAACAATAATTTAGAAAAGTTTATAAAAAGTTATTTATCTATTATTGCTCTTACTCTCGCCTTGTCACAAAACCATTCGTAGCTAAAAATTAAAAGAAAATATTCTACCCCGTTTGATATTTCCAAGAATAATATCTCAAGCCTGAGGAAAAGAAAAAATTCTTGGGTCGAAGTACAATTGAGATGACATTTCTCATATCTCACAGCTCACTTGATATGAATATTTAAATAAGCTTTCCTTGCGACAATACAGTTGATGTCAAGGGAACATCCGAACGTCGTAAAGAACTGCAAGAAATTCCGAAGAATGACATTTCTACCCTAATTAAGAAACTATTTTCTACACTTTCCAAGATATTCTCGGTCGGTAGAATGAAAGTGGAGTGTGTTGTGCATAAATGAACAGAACTTAGAATTCAAATTGAGTTCGTGGAGATATTTGAAAATTATGCTGAAATTATTCCCGCGAAAAAGAGAATTAAGGCGTATAATACTTGTATTAATAAAACAAATGGCCTTGGCCTTCTTATCGTATATCAAAATCAAATAAAATATACCTAAAAACGAATAATAAATTTCATTTTATCTTTACTTATTCTGTACCTAAGTGGTTAAATTTAATTACGATTTCTCATTTTATAGTAAAGTGTTACTATTAGTATGTTCCGTAATGCAACCGGTTCGACCAGATTTACGGTTTTGTGTTCCGTAAGTCCTGAAATTATTTACCGGTTTCTATATGGAACGCGGTTCCTGAAAAAAGTTGGTAAAAAGTCGGACCCGTCGGACCAGGGGTAGGATTCTGTAACTCGTCCGTTATCAAACGGTACCGTTATCACTATAGCAACGTATTTTTTATAAGATGATTGGCATATTTACGTCACAGTTGTCAAATAAAAAGTCATTTTCTATGTAACCATAGTGATAACGGCACCGTTTGATAACGGACGAGTTACAGAATCCTACCCTTGGGCAACCACGAAATAATCCTGGTTCATTACAAAATCAAACGATATCCGTCAGTGTCAAATTTCTAAACCGCATTTTTAATGGTATTACTAATAATTATTATAGATGAAAGTATGAAAACATTTTTTATATTTGAGATATTGGTGATTGCCTTATTTGTATTGGCATTATTCAACGTTATCATTTATTTAGTTAATTTGTATTTTTGTTAGGTTGTGTCAATTTTAAATGTCATATGAATTAATGTCAATCTGTTCCGAAATATAGATGAAAATATTCGGGAACCATGGTGTACTAGCAATCAAGATACAGGTTTTCTGGTTGACTTACGGAACATAATATATATTCTATCATATATTCTATCATTATTCAATTCAAAAGTCAAGTTGTCAAATTGATCTTGGAACGTAATTTTAAGGAGAAAAGACAATTAAGAAGAATAGAGTAAATTAACATACGTCGTTTTCTAATTTGTTTCCATTTCTAAAATAAGATTCAAAAAGAAAAGCTTTGATTTATTTAGATAACATTTTTGACAATGGCTCATGTTAAATTGACATTTAATTAAATATTTTTAAATTGACATACGTTTCTTTGTTCATAGCCTACTCCGAGATAGAAATTTTTGTGAACACACATGGAACACACTATTACTGAGTTTACATGCAGTTTTGAAACCGTTTTTAGTTTCTAAAACGCCATGTATACAGTGTCAAAACGATTTTGAGTTAACTCAGATCAGAACTAAAATTCATGAGTTTGACTTGAATACTAGTTGTAAATCTACTCATGTAAACACTTAAAATTTAGTTTCTATATTGCGCATGCGTACATAGCAAAACGTTTCTGTTGATTTGCCTTATTTGGCGTTACTAACCTACAAATAAACTAACAGTAGTGTAGTTTTAGTGCATAGTGGTACAAAATAGTCAAAAATAAATTAAATAATGGCAAAACGAAGAATTTGGAGTGAAGAAGATCTGTCAATTACATCAGCCAAATGCGCATGCGCCGAAACTTTTTAAAACAATTTGTAAACCTGTTATGAAAATTGCATGTAAACAGTTTCGCGTAATTTTGACTCAAAACTGAAACCATTTTCAAAACTGCATGTAAATTTTGTTACTTGCAAGAATCTTTATCTTACATCCAGGTATTTAATATTTTTTACACAGAAGTGCATTAAAATTGTTTGTTTACAACTTAGTTACCATGGCAGAAACTAAAAGATTACACCCTGCGGGCGGTAAAGTAGAGCAAAAGCCCGGCGATTGGTAAACAAAACGTCGAAAATACAATACGAAATATAGTCAACAAATCAACAAACTTATTTTTTAAAAATGTCGAAAAAATAACATTTAATAGTTATTTGTATATCAAGGCCGCGAAATCACTCTTTAGCGTACCGAGAGAAAAATTGTCGCCGAGGCCGCTTGCGGCCGAGGCAAGACAATCTCGAGGGCGCTAAAGGATTTCGCGGACAAGGTGTACACAATATTTTTTGTGCAACCGTAAAAAATATGTAATTACAAATTTTATTAATTTTAAACAGTTTCATTGTAAATAGAAAGTTAGCTTTCAAGGTGGCTATGAGATTGACATTTGATAAACAAAACCATGCAATTCTCAAGTTTCAAAGTGATTGTTTACCTCATTTCGCGGCCGTTGCCATAAGAACGGTTGCGAAATTCAATTTCGCGGCCTGTATTGCAGCTGCGAAATGCTTATTTCGCGTCCGGTTGCACAAAATAGCTATTTGTGTATTAAGAGCGCAAAATGGGACATTGTCGATTGAGAGGTTGTTGCCGCGCGACGCAGGAGCGAGGCATTCTCTCGAAATCGACAATGTCCATTTGCGCTTGAAACACACACAAGATTTTTTCTACAGTCGCCACAATGGGGTCCTTCACCATAACAAAAATTTATTTTTTATTTATTTTTACTTATCGGTATATTCCATTCTTCTTGAGCTATTGCTTCAATCTAATGTAAGCATTTTATACTTTCGTTTTTGTAAATGAATGCCCCATTTTATTTTCACAGCAGTGCGGCATTTTGTTTAGTTATGTAAGTGGGTAATATGTAACTACAGTGTCATTAATTCCTGACTAAACGTTTCCATTAAGAATGTAGCCAAATAACATTTCTCAACATTGTATAGTTAGAAATTTAAGGAGCGAGCGTTTTTTCTACTTTGTCGTTCTAGAGCGGCAAAGTGACATTTTGCGTTGACAAAAGAGAGCGCAAATGGCTACTTTGTATATAGACTGTAGAAAAAGGTATTTTTCGAAGAAAAACTATTTTGAGCTTCTTATAAAGTGTCATATCCGGTTATCCGATTTACACGAAAATCTAATGGGCTCTTTCCATTACAGAAAATGTTCGAAATACAAGGTTTCAAAATTTTCTGAATGTTAGTATTTGAGTTAGAGTGGAGGTTCCACACACACATATACATACATCGGGAAAATGTTAAAATTGAATTCTAGAGACCTTAAAACGTGGTCATTTACCAAAATCTCGATATGTGATTTTTAGCACGATCCCTATACTTCCCTTACCAAGGGTAGCGGGAGGTAAAAATGGTATGACCCCATTATACACGTCCGTCTTCGACAAAGGTTTTAGCGAGACTCAATATTTTCTCGTTCTAATGTCGTCCAAAAATTTACATAAGTAAATATTCCTCGACAGAATAATGGACGAAAATGGCAGATTACACATAAATGTAAATGTTGAATTATCCTCTTCATGGAGAATTAAAGTTTTAATGTTCATTCTAATGGCCTTGTACCACCCACTCTATTATTTACTTAAATTTACTATTTAAATAACGATTATTTATCGTTATTTAACCCTTAGCATAGTGCTAAATTGCTGACCAACATTTAGCTGATGAGATTATGCTAAATTTATCTGCGAACTAATGTAAGTGCAGGTCAAAGGTGAAGGGGAACCCGATACTTGTTATTCGGCTATGAAGAAGAGAGTGAATGTGATGAACCCTATTATCACATACCCGCCTGAACCCTTAGCAAGCGGCGTCGCCCCGAACAAGACGAGGGCGGATCATCTCACCCCATATCATTATCCTTATGCCCACGTTCGAAAATCAGTGGCGCGCATGTAAATTTCATTTATTTTGAAAATTACACTTAGATCTGATTTTTTCTTTCTCAAAAATCGTAACTGATTTCAATGATTACACAGATACAGATAACGGTCATCTGTGGTCGTGCGGTCAGAGTGCTCGCCTGGCAATACAAGGTTGTTCGTGTGTAACAGCGATCAAATACTACACAAGTCAGTTTTTAATTTTTAAAAAATGATCCCTCAGATGAGTGCGAGTGGCAGCAGAGGTCACTATAAGCTATTCCGCATTACGGTACCTTTATAACCAGGGTATGGCCATGGGCCAAGATCACCGCCATTATCGGTAATTCATTTTCCTATTTATTTGTAATAAATGTGATATTATATTATAAAAGAATATTAAATTATCACACTGTGAATTTATAAAGGTAATAAAAATTCATTAATTTAAGAGATACAATTATTATTAAGACATACATTTAGAGGTTATGTAGAATATATGACATGGGTTGTTATTATCACATCTAATTTAATATCTGTAGTTCTTATTTACATAATAATTGTATATTCTAAACTTACCTTTTAAAATTTAAATGATTGTGCTTAATACTGGTAATTTATAGTTGTTTTCAATATGTCAGTAATCGTGGTGGGTATCTTAACAAACTACACAAGTAAATAAAATAAAATATATTACTTACACTTTAAATACATATTAAAATGATAATTAAATGTGTTTTTCATCAAAATAAAACAAATTGCTACGAAAATACATAATAATTTGCGCAAGAACAACACATATAACAGACGGGCCGGTAATGGCGGACGAAACGTGAGCCACGCCATGGCCATACCCTGGTTATACCCTATTCCGCATGTAACGAAGGTTCCAATAGAGGGCACTAAAATTGTCTTTTAATATTGTATATGTCTGTAAACTGTGTAACTGCAATTAAATGAAATTTGAATAGAACAAAGGACCTCACAACAAATAAATACGTTATTATATACATATTATATACTAAAAATAGTATGGGTTAGGCGCGAAATTCAAACTCAGTTCATAAAGCTGAGAACATAATTTCAATCCCCTAGGAAATGTTTGCTCAACTTTAAAGGCCAAAAAATCTCATAAAAGTAAATCTCTTATGCAAATCAGTATATGTAGCATCTAGATCGATCCTTTATCTCCAGATTCGTACAATAATATTCACATGAACTGTGCACAGTTTATATTTATTTAAATAATAATACAACACTAAAAAATTCATTGAACGTATGTCTTAGTTTGATCGTGCATGTTTCATCTTCTATTGTTCTGTCCTATTTAATGGTGGATCAACGATATACGGTATCCTTGCTTGCACCAAGCATTTTAATTTCTAATAATTTTCTTACTTTATCTTTTCTACAGGTTTAAACTGTTGCAATCTTTTACTGAATAAACAACCTATCGAATTCTTAGCAAGAGCTGCTTAATTTCTTTTACAAAATATCTTTTTTTGTCTGTAAAATTAAACTCCTATATGAAACCTATACTAGGAAATTCAAACTATGAACTCGCGTCAAAGGCAAATTGTAACCTAACTTTTCTGGTCTATTATTTAAATAATAAAAGTTTTAAATTTTTATTTTTATTATGCTGGCGTGAAGTTGGCATAAAATTTTTGAAAGTCTCTTATTTCGTAACCCTGTTATATTTCGAAAATAATTTTGTGGGCACAAATTGAACACAAATTATTTATACTAGTCCCATAATTTGTGCCTAACTTTCTTATTCAGGTAAGTGTAAGTTAAATCGCTTTAATTTAGACGCAAGATCTGTGGTTAAGTTATGTCCACGTTTTTTAAAGACACCCTGTATGACAAATCTCAAGATTACAACTTTACTTGTAACTGGTTTGTAACTAAAACGAAGCAATCTATTCTCTTGATAATAAATTTATAACTATCAAGTGTTTCAAACATAATTTTGAACACTCGCGATCCATTCACACTGCGATGCATGTTATCACGAATACGTATTTCAATTTCAAGCATCAGAACATGCAAATTAAATAATTTATGTGCAATTGTGATCATGTAGAGGTAGATTAAAATGCAGTTTCGAATTGATTGAAATGTCGCATCGCATTGTGCAACTGATAACTAGTAAATCTTCTCATTTGGGTACTATTAGGCATATTATGTCACCCACAATCAGTTTCTACTTTATAGTCAATAGTATTATACTAAAAAAGAACTTTTGTTTTTACCCTACAAATTTAATAATTGTTGCATTTTTGTTGTTTGAAACAAATGATTGTAAATAAGTTATACATCCTTGAAGTACTAAAAATTTTTTTTCGGTGATGTTAATTTTTACTGTACATCTTTAATGGCCAGTTGCACCACTGACGCTTGAAATTTAAACTTAATTTTATTCACTTAGTTATTTCCATTTTATACTGCAATTTAAAAAAATCTGATGTGGCCAGCACATTACCTTCCGTCAATTCTATGTATTTTGTATAAATGTGATACAGAAAGTTCCTTGAAAAAGATTCTATTTCTTGTACATTACTTAAGGCAGTTGTCTGTATTTTATATAAATTCCATACAGAAAGTTTCTAACAAAAAATTCTATATTTCCAGTAAAATTATAACACAAATCTACTGTCTACTTAATATAGCAGCTGTTTCCAGAGGTATAGCATACCTGGCTAATTTTTTAACTCTATATCCATTTAATATGAAGTATAAAATACATTCAAACCGTATAGAGAATAAAATATTCTTTAATATTTATAATAACATTAAATGTGAAAAAATGATATTAACATTGGTTTTTAAAGAAAAACTGTTAAAATATTCAAATGAGGGTACTTCTGGTTGACCAATTATAACCAAAATATAATCAGCTCTTCATATGGATGCAATGAATAGGTATACGAAAGAATTATAATTTTTGAAATTTTTCTCCAGCATTCATGTTTTTCTTTAATAATAATACCAACTATTCGTTTATTTTCAATTATATTTTTATATTTTTGAACGATGCTAATTAATTCTTGTTTTTACTTCCTTGTACGAAGTAAAGGAAGTATTGTAATCGCGAAAAATTTCGGTTTTGAGATTTCAACGGAAATATCCATTTTGACCATCCCTGAATCCATTTTGACTAATTTCGCCGTGACGTCTGTACGTACGTACGTACGTGCGTACGTGCGTATGTATCTCGCATAACTCAAAAACGGTAAGCCTTAGAAAGTTGAAATTTTTTATTTAGGACTGGTATAACATCTAGTTGTGCACCTCCCTTTTTGGTCATTACATAATTTCTAGAAATGGAACTTTATTTGAAGCCTATAGGTAATAGATTTTAATAAAAAACTATCTTCAAATATAATCTAACACTTTTCAAATTTGGTATATAAGACTTTTATGTCAATTGGAATAACATAGTGGATTTTGGTTAAAACAGGCTAACCGGAAGTGGCATATTACCTGAAGGTGTTAACAGTTTTTCTTCAATAAAATGGTTTCATTTTGATTTTAGAAATAAATGCTTCAAATAAAAATTTTTTAGAGAATTAAATTCTGTGTCTAGCACATCAAGTATTATTAAATTAGCCCTTTGTATAAGCGAGATATGTAAATTTAAAACTTATATACTTTTTGGTTTTTGTAATGAAGCTTGCTATGGATTAGAACAAAAAATAACAAAAAAATAAAAAATAGATGTTAATGTCAAATTACTTCAAATACGTGCAATTTTATAATTGAGTCTATACTTCATATTAGTCTTGTGTACAAGGAAGTCGTGTGGTGTCCACATCACGATCGATTTTGTTTCTCGTTTCACTGAGAAACCAAAAGAATATATAGCTGATATATTAGTTTTATAATATCAACATAAATCATAATTCCCTATCACTTATGTTAACTAACAAATTGTTAAAAATAGAATGTTAATTTTGTTAAACACTGTCAAAATTTAACAATTTGCTATTTTTTAATATGTGTTAACTAACATGAGATTTAGCAAGTGTTTATGAAACCGGGCATAAACTGAATTAAACCTAGATTAAATTTTAAGCATCGGTGGTGTAAATGGGTATAAAATAGCTTACTGACTTTAATTTAACTTAGTATTTCTTAAAATAACTGAGATTTCAAGTTCTGAATTTTATTTGAAAAATGAATTTGAGCAGTGTTTGTGTAAAAACACCTAAAAGGGAAACAATAGAAATAAATAATGATTTGAACTCGATATCTATCTACGTATATAGAAATTGTGAATTGCCAGGAATTTAATGAATTCATCAAAAAACCTGCAAATGAAACGCTTTACACGAGTACAATATCAAACCGCAAATATTTGCGGAAAAAAGAGTTAAATGTTTATTTTTATTTTTAATTAGTTTGTAAATTGTTAAAATATATTGTTTATTTTGTTTTTGTTTTGATTATTGTTTATTTTAATTTATTTGAAATATAATATCAAAACACAAAATATACCTATGTAAAAAAAACAAAAAAATGTTTATTTATATATTTACTTTGTTTATAAAACAAATAGTATTATTTGATGTTTTGATTTTTCAACAGACAAAGGTTTGTTCGTTCCGCTAATTTTGAGAGTTTATTTCTTAAAATATAGTCAAATCTAATCCAAGTAACAACCTTTTTTTTAAACCCCTCAACAGAATTAAATTCCAATTGCAGAGTGGGTTCACATTCACACACATCCATGCCTTAGTGGAATTCGAACCCAGAGACCCGAGCGTATTCATGACTTATGAGGCATTGCTCTAAACATTGAGCCACCAGAGCTATTAAAATGAAGATTAAATTTTTAATATTGGGATAGAATAGAATTTACTAATCCAAAAATGAGGAGATGCTGGAAACTGTATTGAATTCCTTTTCTATTGTTCCATTTACTTTTTTCTTTTTAAAACGTTACTAATATTATTTTGAAATGATTAGTTCTTTGATAGTGACATTTATCTGTCTTTATCTTGAATAACTGCCTTTGGTTTGTTTAAAGCGTAGGCTCTGGGATTTAAATTATAGATAATTTTATAAATTTATCGATATAATATATATATAAAAGTATGAATGCAAATTTATAGAAAATTTAATAATCTTTAATTTTTATAATAACATTAATCTCGAAAAAAAACATTTAAAGGTATATTTCGAAGAAAAACTATTTTGAGCTTCTAGTAAAGCGCCATTTCCGGTTATCCGATTTTCACCAAAATCTAATGGGCTCTTTCCATTACAGAAAAAGTTCGAAATACAAGGTTTCAAAATTTTCTGAATGATAGTATTTGAGTTAGGAAGGGTGGAGGATCCACACATACACACATGCACACATACACACAGGCATCATCGTGAAAATGTTAAAATTGGATTCTAGGGACCTTAAAACGTGGTCATTTACCAAAATCTCGATATGCGACTTTTAGCACGATCCCTATATCTCCCTTACCAAGGGTACCGGGAGATAAAAAGGAGTAAACATAAAACTTTGTATGTCACGCGTACATAATGCACTTTATTTGACTTGCCCTCTTTATTAGCTTTGTTCGCAGGCTCACTCGGCCGTAAACTAGGACGCGTCCAATAAACCTATACATTATGTACTTATAACATAAATAGCTACGTATAAAAAAATCTGATGTGGACACCACACGACTTTCTTGTACGCAAGACTAATATGAAGTATAGACTCAATTATAAAATTGCACGTATTTGAAGTAATTTGACATTAACATCTATTTTTTATTTTTTTGTTATTTTTTGTTCTAATCCATAGCAAGCTTCATTACAAAAACCAAAAAGTATATAAGTTTTAAATTTACATATCTCGCTTATACAATGGGATAATTACTTGATGTGCTAGACGCAGAATTTAATTCTCTAAAACTCTTATTTGAAGCATTTATTTCTAAAATCAAAATGAAACCATTTTATTCAAGAAGAACTGTTAACAACTTCAGGTAATATATCACTTCCGGTTAGCCTGTTTTAACCAAAATCTGCTGTTATTCCAATTGATATAAAAGTCTTATATACTAAATTTGAAAAGTTTTGGATTATATTTTAATATAGTTTTTCATTAAAATCTATTATAGGCTTCAAATAAAGTACCATTTCTGGAAATTATATAATGACCAAAAAGGGAGGTGCACAACTAGATGTTATAGAAGTCCTAAATACAAAATTTCAACTTTCTACGGCTTACCATTTTTGAGTTATGCGAGATACGTACGAACGTACGTACGTACGTACGTATAGACGTCACGACCAAATTAGTCAAAATGGATTCAGAGATGGTCAAAATTGTAACACGAGGGGGGAGGGGTGAAGCTGATGACGATGAAGAGGATGATGATACTGATGATTACTGGTGGACGCCTCGGATGGCTGGCGTCCACGACTTCGTGTGATGGAAGAACACGCATACACTAACACTTTACACTGATGATAAGGAAGAAACACACATAAACTTGCACTTGTACACTTTACACTAATGAACACTACGGACATGAACAAATACTTGTGGATTTACTAACTAATACTTTTATTTACAATTAAACTAATGTTTATTTACATGATTAGAATATTAACTAATTAAACATAACTAACCAAACTGGTTACATTCTGTAACCCAGAGAGCGAGCGTCGCCCAAAACTAAAACTCTTCCATGTTTATCCCATGGCTAACTAATGCAGACTCTTCCATGTTTATCCCATGGCTAACTGAAACCGACTGCTTAAAACAAAAACGCTATCTCCAGGACAGGATTATCTTAGGGGTATGGGGTGCATAGGCGAGGTCAGTCTAAAGTCACGCTCGTATATATAATAATTTCCAGACTTAATATCAACAAATAAATGTCGTGACTATCGTAATATGATAAGAATTTCTAAACTGAATTTTGACATTTATAACTTAAACAGATAAACAGAGTTAAAATATGAATATTGAAACTATAATTTAGAAGAGTTTATAAAAAGTTATTTATCTGTTATTGTGCTTACCCTCGCCTTGTCACAAAATGGATATTTCCGTTGAAATTTGAAAACCGAAATTTTTCGCGATTACAATACTTCCTTTACTTCGTACAAGGAAGTAAAAATCCGATCGTGCAAAAAAATAAAGTTTGTCTTTCAGCAATACTTTTTATTTTATTCAAAAAAGAAAGTTTCTAGGCTCCATCCTGTATTGTATTATATTGAACACGAAAATACTAAGATTCACTGTATTAATTAACTTTCCTGTAACTGTAATACTCCTTTCTCCTTTATTTAAATAATTGTTTCTTATTTCAATTAAAATTTCATGAATAGCAAATGGATCTTTGTTACTTGCGGGTGACCCAAGGGAAAGCCCTTTCCCTACGCCCTAAGCCTATAATGTGCAGATGTCCTTTCAGAGCCTCCCAGGATCTTGGTCTTGGAATATATCGCACACGGTAAACATGCCGTAGAGAGAAAGGTGAAGTTAACGACAGTTATTAGTTACGCACTAACTACCCGTCAAGATAACTGTTAGCGAAATGGTTTGTTGTTGGTGAATAGCAAATACGCATTAAATTACATCTACATGAACATTTATGGAGATATTGTTAAAGTTTCAGATACAGAGACATTTTCACAGGTAGGTACATAATAATATGAATAAATAACCTTGTTTACTATAATATCAAATTACATATATGCAACGAAAACTTTATTAATTATTAATGAAAATAAGAGAACACATATTCTGGTTTATTTAACATAAGTAAATATTAAAATGAATTATTTGAAAATATAATATTTATTATTTTTATTTAATAGATTTTTTACCTCCTGCTACCCTTGGTAAAGGTCCCTAGAATCCAATTTTAACATTTTTACGATAATGTCTGTGTTTATGTGTGTGTGTGGATCCTCCACTCTAACTCAAATACTATCATTCTGAAAATTTTGAAACCTTGTATTTCGAACTTTTTCTGTATTGGAAAGAGCCCATTTGATTTTGGTGTAAATCGTATAACCGGAAATGACACTTTACTAGATGCTCAAAATAGTTTTTCTTCGAAAAATACCTTTAAATGTTATTTTTTCGAGATTAATGTTATAAAAATTAAAGTTTATTCAATTTTCTATAGATTTGCATTAATACTTTTTCTATATATTTTGTGGATACATTTATAAAATTATCTTTAATTTAAATCCCAAAGCCTACGCTTTAAACCAACAAAACGCAGTTATTCAAATGTATGTAACTGACAGGTAAATGTCACTTTTAAAATAATATTAGTAACGTTTTAAAAAGGAAAAAGTAAAATAGAACAATAGAAAAGGAATTCAATACAGTTTCCAGCATAAATAAATATGTAGGTATGTATTTAGATTAATAAAAAAATTAACGATTCACAAAAATATTTAAGCTAATCCTCATTTTTGCATTAGTGAATTCTATCCCGGTATTCAAATTTAATCATCATTTTATTATAGTTCCGGTGGCTCAATGGTTAGAGCAACGCCTCATGTCATGAGTGCCCCCGGGGCTTTGGGTTCGAATCCCACTAAGGCATGGATTTTTGTGAAAGTGAACCCACTCGGAAATTAGGATTTAATCCTGTTGAGCTGTTTAAAAAAGGTAGTTACTTCGATTAGATTAGACTATATTTTAAGAAATAAACTGTCAAAATTAAGGATTAACTTAATGTTTTTCGTGACTCGGGCAGTGAATGGCGGAGGTATCGTGTTGGCCACACCAGATTTTTTATGTTACAGTTTCCAGTAGGCGTGTCATTGTTTTTATTAAATTAGAATGATATGGAAGGTGGAATTTTTGCCCAATCTTCAGTCAGATTCGGTCGTAATTGCTAAATAGTAGGTCTTCTATCTACTATCTATATCAGAATTATAGTCTGTCGCGTTGCTTAAAAAAAATTAAAATTATGAAACACTCTTTCAATTATAGACTATACATTACTAATTAATTATACTAATTTTAATATTTTAAATTAATTAATATAAAACTGCATTGATGTCTAATGTCAATATGTATAAATGGAAAATTTAAAAAAAAAATTGTAACCATAGGCTTTGTGAATATTATTAACGTTAATTTTTTTCGATTTATTTATATTTTGTTTATAACAATTAAAAAGTAAAAGTGTTAGATCTTAGCTTCTATTAATAATAGGGTACTATTCCTATCCCATATTCAAATTTTAACTATCTTAAATAAGAAGACGAAAATATACGTAAATTAATGAGAGAAAAAAATTTGTTTCAATCAGGCCCGGATTCCCCATAAGGCCAACATAGGCCATGGCCTAGGGCGCAGGCACGAAGGGGGCGCACATCCAGTAGTTAGATAAATGGGAAAACGGAAAGAGAGAAGTGCCTGCAGTTATAGCCGTGCCAAATCTCAAGAGCGATTACGCAAAACTCTATTTTTCTCTTTCTCTCTCCCCTATTAACTGACCTATCTCTCTTCTTGATCTGCGCATTTCATAGCTCATGACATTTGGCACTATCTCTACTAGACGACGTAAACAGTCACATTTGCTTTAATTATACAAAATCAGTATAGTAGAGTGATTGGTAACTCCTGTTGAGCTATGACAGTTGTCGAAGGTATTAAATCTAATATTTCTATACCGGGTGTCTACTTATGAATCTTAGCAAATACAATGATAAAATTTTCATGACTGTAATTTCTTCCCTATGAATTTTAGAATAAAAGTATAAATACGAAAACTGTTCAAAATTAAAAGCGCATCTAATAAGTCCAAAATTATTGTTTACATGCGTTTCATTTGAGAGATAGAGAAGTAAATTAAAAGTTGTAATCTTTAGCTAGTTATAATTTTGGAAAACGAGCCGCTTCGCTGTGAGTTTTATAAAGGCCAAGTGCGATCACAGTTCTTATGATATTATATAATTTTTTCTATTGGGGTAATGTTATAATTCTATTAGATTTTTAATAAATGCGACTTGTAAAATCACTTACGTTGGTAGCACTTCCCGCTAACAAATTGAACTTCAGGGATAAAAATTCTTTGTTGACTGACAGCAATTTGATGTTGATATGTCATTTATGTATCAGTTTTAAAAGCAGTAAGTCATACCACCTGTAGAAAACGAAAAGCTCCAAAAACAGTACGTTTATAGATCTTCTTAACACGTTTTCAGTGCGTTTATAGACTCATAAAGGCACCGATATAGAACAAGAATTTAATGAAATCAAGCATTATAAAAACTCGGTACATATTGAGAGGGGGAGGCGGGTGCATTCATGAATTTTGACCTAGGGCGTAAAGAAATACTAATCCGGGCCTGGTTTCAATAGTGATTAGGTCGCAAACTACAAGCAATTAAAGTTGATAATCTATTAGATATGACGCGTTAGGTCCTAAGAATTTACAATTTTATGTTTCATGAATTTGTTTATTTATAATATCTAGTAATATTAACAAAATAATGTATTTATAATTAAATTAATAATAATATTAACTAATCAAAACAAACAAACACTAGCGCCATTCGCCATCATACTTTGTGTCATAATATTGTCAAACTGTTTCAATGTTCTATAATTCAAAATATGCTTATTATTTAAATGATTTATGCCTAATAATAATTTCTTCGTGAATATAACGTATGTTTTTATATAATAGTTATTTATGTATCAAGGCACTGAAGTTCTATTTTTTATCACGAATGTGGAGTTTATTTTCAGAGGCCCTTTAGGACCGAGGAAAATAAACCACATGAGTGATAAAAAGGAGCTTCAGTGCCGAGGTGCATATTAAATTTTATTTGAAATCGAAAATTTGTGAAAATGAAAGGAATACTTATTTTTATAGGTTATGTTTACATACCTGTCTGCCTTGTCTGCCATTCAATATTTCTAATCTCAGACATTAAATTTATTATTAAGAACACGCAACTAAATTTTATTTAAAACGAAGAAATTGATTTAAAATGCAAAATTATAACTTTGAA
Source organism: Harpalus rubripes (assembly GCA_963082715.1). Taxonomy (NCBI): domain Eukaryota; kingdom Metazoa; phylum Arthropoda; class Insecta; order Coleoptera; family Carabidae; genus Harpalus; species Harpalus rubripes. The sequence goes on from OY720448.1 coordinate 8,594,858, forward strand.
ACAATTTTACGTATACAATAATTACTATATCGTTGGCCACACTGCATTTTCAGAAATCGTCCTATAATGGATTACTTTAGTGCCGATTTCTGAGCTTTTAATGCCGATTTTTGTGCACTTTAGTGACGATTTCAAATAAAAATATTTAAGCTATGCAAACATGAAAAAATCTGTTCTCTCTAGAACTAACAGTTTGTCCACCACTGGAATTTAAAGAATAAATGTTATGAATCATAATAATATATTCTCATAAAAAAGTTAATTAATTTAGCCTGAAATATAAAAATTATCTGAGTATATTTTTCTCTTTTTCTCAATGAAGTCAGAACAAAAACCAACATTAATACAACACAAAGGCAGTGAGAAAAAATTATCATGCTACATTTAAATGCAAAACCTTGAAAAAGTTCTTTTATTTGCATAGATTCAGTTCCGAAAGCGGTAAAAGAAAAATAACTCGGCAAAAAATAATCCACGGTTAAAAAAGCAGTAATTCTTAGTCCGTGAGCGAAGCACTAACGAGCTGGTTAAACCCGTGGAAAAAAGAAACACGGGGATAGAGATATCCCAGAATGACAAGGGAATACACAAGAAAAGCGACGGATAAAAGTCGCAGTTGGACATGGATTTGCACCTCGCTCCCGACGACATTTGTTATTTCACAGCCTGCTTCATTATGCATGCAGTTCGCTCGCTACAACACTAGTCTAATTCCGTCTAATTGGCTCTAATATGTTTTTTTTTTCAACGCGGCTAATCAATGCAAGTTTTTCTTACTTTGTTTAATGTATAATGTATAGCATTTTATTTAACTGGTATAAAAAATATATTAAAACAATTGAGGAACTTTTGGCAAAACAATCTTAATTCATTTTTTTTATTATTTCAGCTTTTCAATTGCATTGAAACTTTTGAGGTACGGAAAAATTATATGAGAATGGTATGAAAAGTAATGCGAATTTGTACTTAAAGCAGTGCCGGCCCGAGACTTTTGAACGCCCCAGGCGAAAATTGTAAATTGCGCCCCTCATTTATTAAAATTTAGTTTAGATTATATAAGTACAAAAATTAGAAAAGAGGTTATTTGCGTTCATAACTCGCAAACAATCACACAATCTTAATCTGCTTGAAATTTTTTTGAAAATATTTTGGATATTTAAAATACAGAGATTTTTACCTCTCGCTAAGAGAGGTATTGTATTCATGCTAAAAATCGCATATCCAGATTTTAATGAATAAGCACGTTTTAAGGTCCCTTGTATCCGATTATAACATTTTTACGATGATGTCCGTATGTGTGTGTGTGTGTGTGTGTATGTGTGTGTGTGTGTATGTGTGTGTGTGTGTGTGTGTGTGTGTGTGTGTGTGTGTGTGTGTGTGTGTGTGTGTGTGTGTGTGTGTGTGTGTGTGTGTGTGGATGTGTGTGTGTGTGGATGTTGGATTCACTATATCTCAAATACTATGAGAGTTAAGACATTTTTAACTACGGATTCCTCAATCTAACAATAATGGGAAGAGTCCAGTCAGTTTTGGTAACAATTGGACAACCGGAAGTAGCAGTTACAAGAAAAAAATCATCTAAATATTATTTATCGAAAATTTATGTAAATACTTATATTAAAGAACGTTAAATTCTTTATTCGATAAATATAAATTCATTATTATATCTTCTATAGATTTAGAGATAAAGAAAGGCATATAAAATAATTTGATGTAAAAAATCTCAGATCAAACTACTACAAGTCAAGAAATTCAAATGTTTGTAATTGACACATAAATGTCACTGTCAAAAATATTTGTATGCCTCTGTCAAAAATATATGTATATTATTATGAAGATTTTGAAAATAAAAAAAGTCAACAACGCAAAAGAATATACGTAAAAAAGAATATAAAAGCAATTTGCGAAAAAATGACGAATATAAAGAAAAAGAAAAGGAAAGTAGAAAAGAAAATTTCAGGATATTAAATATAAAGAAAATGTAAGTATTGTACATAATTTATTTTAAAATATCCCATAGATATTGCAAATATATGTGAGAATTATTTTGTAGTGAGACATGAATATCTATATGTATTTGTATTTAAAAATATTTTTCGTTTTATGCGTACAACCAGGTAAAATATCTGGCGAGAGGTTATGTGTTGGCCACATCAGATTTTTTTCTTTTGGGTTCTATAGAGTCGCTTTTTTGTCTAATACCATATACAGTATTAGTCACGGGAGAGTTACTTTCAAAGTCCGTTTGTGTGCAACCCAAAATACAATTTACAACAGCGTCTAGCTTCCTCTCTTAAAAAAATAGAATATTTAATTCACGATTGCTTTACATGTCTAGTAATGGTTCTGTCATTTTGACATTAAACAATTAAATATGGTCTGTTGTCATTAATATTTTGGGTTGCAAACACACGGACTTTCAAACGGATCACCGTTTTCAAGAAAAATGTCATAAACCAAAATATGTCGCCTTTTTCCAAATTGGCCAAGTACTTCTCACTAGATGTCACCACTGAGGCCATGTAGAGTATCAGTGTTTAGTTTGAACGTTGCTCACTAGAGGCGCAAGTGTTCTTAGTTAAAATTTGGTGGTTAACATTTAAGGTTAACATTAAATCATTTAGAAAGTTTAATATTAAAGAAAAACCAACATGTCACTCACAAAACCACTACAACTACAAAACAAATACAAAATCCACATGCTTCTACGTGGCCTCTAGTGAGCAACGTTCAAACTAAACACTAGACTATACACTGACACTCTACGTGGCCTCTAGTGAGAAATACTCGAACTAGACAAGACATATATCTATCTCTAGTTTCTCTGCCTGGCCAGCCGAAATCAAAACATTCAATAAAGAGGAATAGGGAATATTTTGCCTAGTTATATTTGGTCGTTGGTTGCATCAGTGTATTTTTCTGTAAAGAATTCCGTATAAAAGCTTTTGTTGCAATTTTTTTGATGTTCTTTCTCAGTATAACGTAAAAAAATATAAATAGGATTTAATTTATATAAGTTTGCTGCAACTGAAATTGTCAGCATTATGATAAAAGCTACACACTGGACGAGTCAATAAACTTATATTTTGATTTTTAATTTATTTTGCAAACCAATTTCGCCCCAGGCGGTCGCCTGGCTTGCCTGTAGCTTGGGCCGGCCCCAACTTAAAGATATTGTTCATGGATTTTGACATTTTGTATAGTTCTATCACTTAGTTTCGTTTTTAAGTTGGTGTAAGAAGTTTTTTAATGGAAAATTGTGAATACCTGTATGTTATAAAATATATTTAAAAAAGAATTTGTCACCAAACAAAATCCATATGACGGCATGGTGAGTACATTGAATCAGGATGCCCCTTCATGTCCAACTGTTTGCTGTTGTATGAATGAATTCAGGAGAGAAAGAAAGGAAGAAAGAATCGATTGAAGTTGTCAGAGGTGACAACGATGATAGGAACATGAAGAAGATCTTGTTTGCAACAATTTAAAAAATAAATTGTATATGAGTAACTTATTCGCAAGATGGATGCCAAGTTTGCTGTCTGCTAAGGATAAACTAATTCGATATAAAGCTTCTCAGGCTAGTTTGAATAAATTGTACCGTAACCTAACAGATTTTTTCCGTTGCTTTCTCGACATGGACGCTCGTGTATCCATTATTATACGCCTGACATCAACGAGCAATCTAAACAATAATCTCATAATGATCGCATCAGACGATAAGGTCATGTCATCCGTTTTTTTGATTCCAGAGCCGAGTTTTTATTAATTATCTTAAAAAACCCAAACTTTCACTTCAAAATATGTTGATCATCCAGACCGCTTAGTTGATTTTTGAAATTAAACTGAAATTGTGATTATGACAATCTCAGATTAAGAACAATAACTTAGGTAATTCCTTTTGAAAAACAGTCTGAATCTAGCGTAACAGTATAATACATACGGCACTAATTACGAATACAATAATTTGTTTGCACTCATGTTTATAAAAAATTTAAATTCCTTCAGTAAACTTTAAATATTTCTGAAAAACATTTCCTTTCATATTTTGAATGGGTAAAGCGAAGCAGTGAATCGAAATAATCAAAAATAAATAAACATTCGTAAATATGAACCCGGTCAAGTGAATTCAAGTTGTTCGCACAAATTTATTCCGGCAAAATAAGAATTTTTTTCAAATATGCGATATCAAAATATGTAGGTACAAACCCAATGAAATAGAATACCTATGAAATGAATTTTATTTATGCAGAATTTTATGCTCTATAAATTCTATTTGAAGTATTTTTCAAACTAATTTGGGAAGCAAGGCACAAGAAAAAACACCTATATATTGTATTACGTATTAGAATATTAAATGATGCATCCTCCCTATTGAACGAGACGACTACCTCCTCGGAAAATATTTAATTTACATGTTTTATTATAACTTATAGATGTATGTCTGAATGTGCAATAAAAGAATAATAATAATATTAATATAAATAATTATGATATATGAACAAATATGTATAAGAAATTGAAAGTATAATAATTTAAAAGCTTTTTCCGCTAACCATTTATGAATAGGATATGTTAATGTATAGAAAATCATTCATTAATGGCCCCTATAATGCATGATTTTTATTAATAAACGATTTTATTGGGTAACCATAGATACTACATACCAATTCTGAATAAATGTCAAAATTTAAGTCTCAAACGTTACTAACCTATAATTTTTTTTCATGAAATAAAATTAGATTTTCCATTTCAGTAAATTACGGTCAACGGATCAAATATTGTACCTAACACTTGTGTTTTTTGACGATTAATGGTATCAACAATTAAAGCGCTCGCTACGCTCACGTGTTAAAATGTCGCAATCATTAATCGCACTCATTAACACACTTGATATTTAAAACACTATTTCATAACAATGCATACATTTTTAAATATATGTGTACTATTATTCACGAAAGATGACTATTCAAGGTCATTTGTTCGAAGAAAGAAAACACATCCCTTTTTAGCAGTAACTTAGCAACATTTTGTATTAGAAAGAGATAGATTATTTGACCTATCCCTATTTAATTTTATTGGTTTGACAGATGTACAGAAATAGTGGCATTACTTTCTAACACACTATAAATAATAATGACATATGTCGTAGATTTACAGATACCTAATTATCTACTACACTGCCCTCTGTGCTAATATTTACTCAGTAGCGTTCACGTTTAAATCAAATTATTATTCCTTAGTTTATAAATTTAGTCTATGTTTTGTTATTTTGCAAAAACATAAATGAAGAACATAAATCTTTCAGAAAGCCATTATTTAGAAAGAAACAATTTTCAAATAAATTACTCTTATTTTTTCAGTTAAAATGTGTCCATAAATATTTCATGTTGCACACCTATGCATACGAAATGCAATAATGAAGTAATCTGCAAATGACCTTGAATAGTCATCTTTCGTGAATAATAGTTTGCCTGTAACACTTCATAGGAATATCAGATGAATGCTAAATTAAGGGAAAAGGGAAACGTACCCCAATGTTATCAAACAAATAAGATTTCGTTTTGTAAGGAAAAAGAAAAAGGTAAAAATGATCAAAGTCCACTTATCTAAAATTTGATTCAATAGAATCTATTTCATTGAATTAGGCCAATTTTATTTCAAAAAAGAGATAAATTTCTTTCAAATTTATTAAATTCGCTAAACAATGTTACAGCAAAACTTCTTTAAACTGTTATCGGTAATGATATCATTTAACGTCACTCAGTTTATCAAGTTTTTATCAATTCGAATATTAAACATCTATTTTACAGAAATTATTCATATAGGATGCCCGTTTTCGACCCTCGCTATTGGGATCTTGGTTATTATATGAGATGAAGTCGGTAAAATTAAGTCAAAGTTGCCCCATTAGTGTACCAGTTGTATTTAACCCGAAAAATGCATGTCACCAGATAAATACAGAAATTCAAATAAACGTGTATAGGGTAATTCCGAGAGAGATGGCTTGCCGGGTGAGATTACTCTTTTGCCAAAATCCAAATAATAGTAGAACCAAACGATGTGTTCTATTATTCTTTGGATATTGGCAAAATAATCATCTCACCCCGTAAGCCATCTCATTTGGAATTACTTATTTTTCCTTTGCATGTAACTTCTAAATATTACATAATATTGAATTTTGGTTGCACTTCATTAGAAAACTTTTTCATACATTTTCGAACGATGATTTATTGCATATAGAAATAAAATCGATCCTTACGAATTTATGAGGGCCAACTATCGCCAAGATTTGTTTTTAATATACGTATCTATTATTTATTCCCAGTTTAAAGCTAACATTTAGAATTTTTCCTAATTGTAACTTAGTTTTAGTTTTTAATGCAAATACTCCACATTGTTGCACGACAAAAAAAATCTGATGTGGCCATGCAGCACATTACCTTCCGTAAGTTATATGAGGCATTTACGAAAATTCTATCGGTGAACTGTTACCGGTAAACAGCTGTTTTTGAGGTTATAGCTACCGGTATCGATATTTTAAGAACGCAAGTGGTAAACAAGGAATGAAAAAATTTGAAAATTTGAAACGGGTTAGAAATTTCACGTAGTTAACAAACTGAGCAGAGTCCTACTTTGAACACATTTCCATTTTTAACGCGCGCGCTTCGCTTTGCATCACTACCTTTTTTTGAGATTAGATCTTCATGAATCCGGTAGATGGATCTGATAGACATTGTATAATTTTCGAACACGGTAACTTTTTACCACTCGTGTTTTCGAACACAGTCGGTATATGCGGTATCTACCGGTATAGAATTTTCGTAAATGCCTATGTATTTTCTATAAAATCCAAACAGAAAGTTCCTTACAAAAGATTCTAAATTTCTTGTATGTACATTACCTTTCGACAGTTGCATGTATGTTATACAAATTCCATACAGAAAGTTTCGAGGAAAAAGATCCTATATTTCGAGTAAAATTATAACACAAATATGCTACGAATATGTCAATTGCACTTGACACTGACATCTTTCAATCAGAATTTTCTTAATATAGTAGCTGTTTCTATAGCATAGATGGCTAATTTATAAAATTTAATTTCTTTATAATTTTATAACTCTATCCATTTAATATGAAGTATAAAATGCAGTCAAATCGTATAGAGAATACAATGCTCTTTATTATTTATAATAACATTAAATGTGAAAAAATGATATTTAACATTGTTTTTTCAAGAAAAACTGTTAAAATCTTCAAATGAGGGTACTTCCGGTAATCAGCCTTTCGCGAAAGAATTATAATTTTTGGAACAAACACACACACACTCACTCACACACACACACACACACACACACACTCGCACACACACACACTCGCACACACACTCGCACACACACTCGCACACTCACACACACACACACACACGCACACGCACACGCACACGCACACGCACACGCACACGCACACACACACACACACACACACACACACACACACACACACACACACACACACAAACACATACAAACATCATCGTAAAAATAGTAAAATCGTATTCTAGGGACCTTAAAACGTGCTTATTCATTAAAAACACCGAATTTTTTGATCAAAGACAATACCTTCCTTACCTAAAGGTGATGGAAGGTAAAAAGATAAGAAAGCAAGACAATAATAAAAAATTGAAAGTAACGCTGCGTTGGGACGTTTCAAAGTGTAAAACTGTGTTTGAAAACATACGTCATTTTTTATTTGCTTTTTATAAATGTATTTTATAAGAGAATGTATTAGATATATATTTGAAGAATTATACGTAATTTTCTTGATAAATCTATAACTATTTTTTTATTTTTTAAAAATTTCGGCGCCTCTTACATATTGGCGCCCTTCTGCCACGCTTACCTCGTTTACCTCCTAGCGCCGGCCTTGCATCTATGCGTCTATATAATAAATTTTCCCTTTTCATAAGTTATCACGTGCAACTTCCACCAAAATGAACTTCATACAATAGAACCTTTATCTCCGTCGAATTCAGCGGTTGTCAATCAGAAACTAATTGCTCCAGCAAATTTTATCTCGTGAAAAAACGGTTTTTGCAGCCGGGACAACGCAAACCCAATCACTTAATCTTGGCCTCCATCACAGTGCAGCCGGCAAAAAGCCATCGCCGCTTCTTTTTCTTCCTCTCCCTCTCAACCCTTCTGCTTCTCATCATTCATTTATCTCCATTCCAAAACAGATCTTGGAGCGAGAGTGAGAGCAACCCTCATTTAAATTACTCCTCTCCCAACAAATTCTATCGCTCAAAGTCACAGTGGGAAAACAGTAGAGCAGCAGCAAAGATGACTGTTTTTAGAATTTCAATTTATAACACTAAAAGGAAAGTTTCTTAATGGATACTAGTTGCATCACCTAATGGATACTTAGTATATGTAATGGTTATTTAAGTTCTTGGTTGTAGCGCTAACTGAAACTTATGAAAGGCAAGATAGTTGCTAGTTGCTTTAGAAGTAGGTTCTAAATTCACTAAAGTAATTGAAAATATAATTGTGTGTTCAAATACATATATCAGAGTTACAGATAATTTTTAATTTTATATGTAACGTAGTTGCCTTAATTCCATACAGAAACGGAAGTAATGGTACTAAAAATTTCCTTTTACAAGGTCTGTTCTGTTAACTTTCTTCTTTAAAAAAATTTGATGTGGACACCACACGACTTCCTTGTATGCAAGACCAATATGAAGATGAAGTATAGACCCAATTATCAAATTGCACGTGTTTGACGTAATTTGACATTAACATCTATTTTTTATTTTTTTGTTATTTTTTGTCCTAATCCATAGCAAGCTTCATTAGAAAAACCAAAAAGTATATGTTTTAAATTTACATATCTCGCTTATACAAAGGGCTAATTTAATAATACTTGATGTGCTAGACGCAGAATTTAATTCTCTAACACTCTTATTTGAAGCATTTATTTCTAAAATCAAAATGAAACCATTTTATTCAAGAAAAACTGTTAACAACTTCAGGTAATATATCACTTCCGGTTAGCCTGTTTTAATCAAAATCTTCTGTTACTCCAATTGATATAAAAGTCTTATATACCAAATTTGAAACGTTTTGGATTATATTTTAATATAGTTTTTCATTAAAATCTATTATAGGCTTCAAATAAAGTACCATTTCTGAAAATTATGTAATGACCAAAAAGGGAGGTGCACAACTAGATGTTATAGAAGTGCTAAATACAAAATTTCAACTTTCTACGGCTTACCGTTTTTGAGTTATGCGAGATACGTACGTACAGACGTCACGACGAAATTAGTCAAAATGGATTCAGGGATGATCAGAGTGGGCTATTCTTCCACTGCGGATATATATAATTTATCCAACAGTTTTCACTTATAGTACTGTAATTTTTAAATAATTCTTTATTCAAATAAATATTTCTTATTAGTCCATATTGAAATGCTTTTACAATTCCAACAAGCACATTAGAAAAGAAATCATTGCAGATTACGGTACATTGCAAACTTGTTTATTAAGTGGATACGAATGAAATGTTACTTATAATTTTTATAGCGAATTATTTTACATTAAAAAAATCCCTTTTATAAAATTTGTGTTGCCCACTCTAAAATTTGAGTTACCCACTCTAAAATTTGGACCTGGCTACGGGCCTGGGCCAAAGAAAATCACATTCATCGCATTTTGCCTCTGACCAATAGAAATAGAAATAGGTCATTGGGTGTCAAGTTGGGGCTATATGGTGACCCATGAATTCAATACTTTGCTTGTTTAAATACATTATAGATCGAGCGGCTGTAAGTGGAAGAGCGTTATCATAAACATGAGTACAGTAAGGCTGCAATACTGATATACAAAATCTTTCTTCTTTCTAGTGATACAGTGTCCTGTTGGCCGATTATGAATTTAGAATTTACCGTAGTTTAATCATCCAGGGCCTATAGTTGTAACATGCGCAGAAATACCAAAATAAGTAGCAGCCATCTTCTTGTTACGGCTTTTTTCACGAACAAATTTGCAGGAGCAAAATCGTTTTAGAAAACCCAAATAGCCGGCTGTTGCATTTTTCGTGATCATACGATTAATCTAAATTCCCTTTCCTGTCACAATATTTGTTTTTAAAACCAACTTCTTGTCATATAATGCTAAATGCAGAAAAAGCTTTTAGGTAAAAAGAGAAATGTATAGTTACATTACATATATATTTACTAATTTGAAAGTAAAAGTTCACTCTGAATTTAAAATTCGTGAATTTTAAGTACCTACCTATCACAATTCGCGCAATATTTTATGGATTCAAATTTAAATATTTATTTTGTTTAATACTAGTATACATAATACATGTGGTGTATAAAATAAATTATTTATAAAATTTTCTGGTAATGTAAATCAACAGAGTAATTAAATTATTTATCCGTTATAGGTGCTTTAATCCCTAAATTAATTAAAATTATATTGTATGTACACCAAATTCTACTTTATACAGGGTGAACACGAAAATACGCGACAAAATAATTTACATGGACAAACAGTTTTTTGGGGGTACTTTATACTAGTGCTGTCAAAATTATTAAGCGTTATTCGGCAATAACCCATGAATTAGTTAAAATGTAAATCGATATTTGTATATTTTGTCCTTACGTTTACGTAAATTCTTATGGATTATTCGATGCACAAAATTTAATTATCATAAACGTTATACTTAACTACTTTAGTAAAAACACTGATGTGGCCAACACCAAATCTCCCACTATATTAATTTAAATATACATATACTTACATATTTAGTTATGCTGGAAATTGTATTAAGATCTATTCCATATAACTATGGTTCTATTTACTATTTTCTTTTTAAAACGGTACTATTATTAATTTTAAATGATTAGTTCTTTGACAGTGACATTTATCTGTCAGTTACATACATTTGACATATGAACTGTGTAACCAAGGAGTTTTGCCTGTTTAAAGCGTATTAAAATTATAGATAATTTTATAATGTATAGAAAAACTATTTACGCAAATCTATAGAAAATATGATAATCTTTAATTTTTATAATAACACAAATCTTGAAAAAATAACATTTGAAGGTATTTTTCGAAGCAAATCTATTTTGAGCTTCAAATAAAGTGCCATTTCCGGTTATCTGATATCTAATGGTCTCTTCCCACATTAGAATAAGGTAGAAATACAAGGTTTCAAAATTTTCTGACTTTATACACACACACACACACACACACACACACACACACACACACACACACACACACACACACGCACATCATCGTGAAAATGTTAAAATTGAATTCTAGGGACCTTAAAACGTGGTCATTTGCCAAAATCTCGATATGCGATTTTTAGCACGATCCCTATACCTCCCTTACGAAGGGTAACCGGGAGGTAAAAATGATTACTTCTAAAACTTCTTCATTTCAAATTCAAAAATATGTATGCCGCGTCTTTTATTTTTATTTTGAGATTAATCTGTTATGCAGTTAAAAGATTCCTAGAGGTTAGTCGGTTAACAATTGTCTTGCGGTTATCCGGTTAACCGTTTAGTAGCGGTAGCCGATTAATAGTGGTTAGCCGGTTAATCGCGGTTAGCCGGTTAATCGCGAATATCCGATTAACCGCGGTTAGCCGGTTAACCGTAGCTTGTTGACACGGTTAGCCGGTTATCATTTTCGACGGTTTTTGACAGCACTGCTTTATACACAGCGTTTTAGAGAATAAAATTCTAAATTTTTTAATCTTAAAATTTTTATATTTTGTGCTCGACTAAACTTAATTTAAATATGTAATAAAAACAGATATAAGTATTCGTTATAGACAGTTAAACAGTCTATTTATATAAGAAATAAATTGTGAAAAGATCTTTGTCAGCTACCGGAATTTGAACCCGGACCTTTACTTTGCCGGAGTAGCTCTAACCAAACGAGCTATGGCTCACTAAATCTATGTAAGTAGGTAGGTAAATGTTGTACGAGACAAATAATATTTGAAAACAAACTGTTTTTCCATATGTTATAGGCCTACGTTACACATTCTCTTTTTCACCTACCTACTCGTATTTTCGTTGTCACGTGTCGATAGCCCTCTGTTTTGTGATATTTTCCAGAAGTTTTATGTTTCATCACCCACCACTTTTGCATTTTTGAAACGCACAAAAGGTCACGTACCTGTCAATTGCCACACTTTCAAACATAAAACTAACAAAAAGAGTTTGGCAGGAGCACCACTAAAGAACTCGTTATTTTCGAAAGGTTAGTGCGACAGTTTTTATCAGTAGTTGAGTTTACAGTGACGCGAAAAGTGCTTTAGAATTTTGACGTAAATTAAAATTTTCAAGGAAAAACGAAAATGATTTTGTTTGGATTTAAAATAAAAACTTTCAGGGGTAAAGTGGGTAGACGAACTACGTAATGAACAGACGTTGTGTTTATTTATTTATGTATTCTAGAAGAGTAATTTATTTGCTCAACACGTATGAACCCTAAGGGATTTAAATAAAGTTTAATAAATCATTCTAACTTTTAACTACCGCTTTAGTAACTAACGCAAGTTATTTATTATTAATATGTATTTATTATTACCACAAAAACAATTAACTATAATACAGGAGAATTGAACTAAAAATCTGGGAAACCGGGTTCGATCCCGACCGACGCCAAATATTTCAAATTTTAAACAAAACAAAATTGACCCCTGTGGTGCACTCTCCACGCCAGTATTGAGTGTCCGTGAGGTGACGCCTGGTAAATGCCCGCACGGTACAAATATGTCATCAATACTGAAATTTGTATACAAAGCAGATTTGCACAACCAGCAATGGATAATATGCCAATGATATATATTTTTTAAATATTTATAAAACTAATAAAAAATAATTGTGTAAATTAAAACAAACTTTTAAACGGCAAATACCAGAGTTGGCAAAAATCATGATTTATTTAAACAAATTAAAAATCATTGTTTTTTAAAAAAAATCAAATAAATCATGATTGTTTGATATTGTTTATTCTTAAAGAGCTGTTGATGTTATGGCACTTTTTAATTGCAATATAGATATTTTATTTCATAAACGTAAACGAAATCTGTAATAAAACCCCAAACAATGCATTTCAGTTTTTACTTATACGTAGTACATAACGCGTTAGCGCGCGCCTCTTTAAACTTTAAACTTAAACCATGCCTAACTAAATAATAAATCTGGTATTGCCAACACAACACCTCCCGCCATTACCGCCCGAGTTACGAAAAAGATCAAACTAATCCTTATTTTTGGAATAGCGAATTTTAATCTAATTTTGGCAGTTTATTTCTTAAAATATAGTGTAATCTAATCCAAGTAACTACCTTTTTTGATAATAAAATGAAGATTAAATTTTAAATACCGGGATAAAATAGAATTAACTAATCCAAAAATGAGAATTAGCTTTTTTGCGAATCGTTTGTATTTTATTAATCTAAATACATACCTACATATTTACATATGCTGGAAACTGTATTGATTTTCTTTCCTATTGTTCTATTTACTTTTTTCTTTTGAAAACGTTACTATTATTAATTTTAAATGATTAGATTTTTGACAGTGACATTTATCTGTCAGTTACATACATTTGAATAACTGCGCAACCAAGGAGTTTTGTTTGTTTAAAGCGTAGGCTCCGGGATTTAAATTATAGATAATTTTATAAATTTATCCATAAAATATGTAGAAAAGTATTAATGCAAATTTAATCATCTTTAATTTTTATAATAACATTAATCTCGAAAAAATAACATTTAAAGGTATTTTCCGAAGAAAAACTATTTTGAGCTGAGTAAAGTGCCATATCCGATTTACACCAAAATCTAATGGGCTCTTTCAATTACAGATAAAGTTTGAAATAGAAGGTTTCAAAATTTTTTGAGTGATAGTATTTGAGTTAGAGTGGAGGATCCACACATGCATACAAACACACACATACACACTTACACACATACACACATACACATACATCATCGTGAAAATGTTAAAATTGGTTTCTAGGGACCTTAAAACGTAGTCATTTACAAAAATCTCGGTATGCGATTTATAGCACGATCCCTGTACATCCCTTACCAAGGGTAGCGGGAGGTAAAACATGTCTTGCATCACTCTGTAAAAAGCTTAAATCGGATATTTTATTTTACGTTCATCTCATGAGAAGAACCTATTATATAAATAAATTTTGGCTCATTTGATGCAGTATTTAATTCTGAACATTTTTGTATTTACACTTTAGTTCGAAAATTAAAAGGGCAGAGTTTACTAATATATGAAATTTTACCATTGTATTTCCTATGGTCCATAAAAAAGTAGACACCCGGTATGTATGCATATTTTTGAAAACAATTGATTATTCTATAAAATTTGATTTAAATCAATGTTTTTTAAAAAAAAATAAGTTGATTTAAATCAAATAGTTTAAATCAGGCCAACTCTGGCAAATACATATGAAGATCAAAATAACTATTACTACATATATAATAATTGCTATCAAAATTTAAATTTACATAATTCAGTTGCAAGTCGATTGCAATTTGTAACTCTGAGATATACTAACACCCATATATCTCACTCCAGCACCACAATGAGCATCCTGGCATGGGTTGCCAATCAACCAACCTTGTAAATATTTACTCGAGCGTGTGCCATGCCGGCGAAGCGGCGCTGCAGGACAATTGTAGTCAACAATGCATGTGTAGCACATTGACAAGTACGTATGTGTTGTACACACATTGTTTCATAATTAATCCTGCATTACCACAACTCGCGCTTGCAGCCGGAACTGCTGCTGATGCGCGGTTGGGTAACTGAGTGAGCTCGCGACAGTTAGCTTCCATAAACAAACGACAGGGCGCGGTTCTTTTGAATAATGTGCATGCAAATTATTACGGATTTAAAGTGAATTATATATTATATCAGAGCTGTTATCTAAAAGGCCGTGGATTTTTAACAAAATAGTGTAACGTTTTTATTTATCTGGGTAAAGTGTAAATATTTTACAATTATTATTATTATTAATTAATTAAAATTAAGTGTTTATTAAACTATAATGAAAGTTACTATTACTAATATTAAACAAGTATTAAAAACTAATTAAGACTAGAACTATAATTAACTAGATAACACTAACACTATTTATTTAACCAATTACCACTACTATTTATTTCCACGATATTACAAATTATTTATTTCACTACGCGTTCCAATCTTAGACAGCCGGTCTGTTGCAGACTCTTGTAGACTGTTTACGCGATATTTATAACACTATATACCACTATATACTTACGTTCAACTGTCCGCCTACCGACTCAACAGCGTCTGTATATTCAACTGCTCGGACAGAAGTCACTTTTTTCACAACACTATATGTCTATTTATATAACTCTCTGTCTAACTTCCACAGCCTCAGTATCACCGACTCCCCGTATGCCACAATTCTTCAACACCACTACCGAGTATTCACTTCCACTTGTCGTTACTGTCCTCGTATACCTAGCTTCCCAATACTCTTCAACACTACCGAGTATTCTCTTTAACAACTATTCCAGTTTACCAGTAACTTCTCGACTCGCCGTTACTGTCCTTGCACACTATAGCTTCCCAATACTCGTCAACACTACCGAGTATTCACATCCACAGCTATCCCAATAAACCAGTAACTTCCCGAGTATCTAATCGACACCAACTGCATACGCTCACTACGATACTGCTGTGCTTTTCACTAACACTTTACTCTCTAACACTCCATGTGTCTCTATGACTCTGTATGTCACTAACTGTGTCCCTCGAGCATAGCTACGCCCCTTATATACAGCTGCCATTATTTTCTAGAAAAGCCCAGAATATTCGACCGCATAATAACAATGAACACAAAAGGTTCAGACGACCGGAAGTAATTAAATACGTTGCGTGTTGCGACCTGTTTGCTTACGACACTCGCTTACAGTGGCGGCGACGGCGGGCGTTCCACGTTACAATAGTTATTTGTTTATTAAGAGCGTAAAGTGATACTTTATCCTATTATTTTAAGTTAACGCGCGACGGGGGATCTATAACAAAGTTTAGGAATCAACATATTAAATTACTACAGTATGTTCAATAAAATTCCAAACTCGTAGTAGGCTATGAACAGAGAAACGTATGTGTGATCATTATTCAATTCAAAGTCAAGTAGTCAAAATTGATCTTGAAATGTAATTTTAAGGAGAAAGGACAATAAAAAAGGATACAGTATGTTGCCATTCGCCGTTTTCTAATTTGTTTCCATTTCTAAAATAAGATTCGAGAAGAAAAGCTTTGATTTCTTTAGATAACATTTCATCTCATGTCAAATTGACATTTAATTAAATATTTTTTAATTAACATACGTTTCTTTGTTCATAGCCGGCTCCAGGCGGTAAGCAGACGATGCGTTTCATCGGAGCGCCTTCCTTAAGGGGCGCCGAAGTGAGGAAATAAATTACAATTTAATATTAACAAATATTAAACAAGTATATGGACTATAGGGACTTCAAATTTTGTCCACATGTTCTCGGGTCATTCTAGTATATATTCCAATATTTAGTGAATTTTTTAAACCTCTTATTGTCAAAAATGCAGTTCCAAATATGTCAAAACCTGATGTTATTTAAATGGGAAAAATCAAGTGCATTTAGGCACAGTCAAATATTAATATTAAGGGGAATCATTGCCAGCACAATTTTTATTTATTTATTTGGAAACACTTTGGGGGGACGGCCCGGTTAAAATTCTACTTGACCCCTTTTACGGTCCACCCTAATATATACATAACTTTTTCATTTACTACAAAATTGGAATTTTACAGAAAATCATCCACCTGTCCTAATATTTCACTTTTAGTAAAAAATAAATTTGGCTCATTCTCCTACCATTTAATTATCCTTTAGATACAATTATATTATTATTTCATTTATAAGTATTTGTCTAATATTGAGAAGATAAATTTTGTTCCTAACAAAAACAGACCTCATTTTATTAAGAGAACGATCAATACATAAAAATAACATCCTTTTTCTCCCAAAGTAAATAAGTATGTCTCTAGAATTTATTTCTTTGCCCATTTTTTATATCCTTATAAATGAAATCTTTGAAAAGGGTCTGTTCTTTGTATAATATATTGGACTTCCTAGTGATGCACGACGAGGCGGACTACTCTCGCATCTTGTCTTATCTCGTTGCATTATGCGAGACGAGACCGAGATTGAGATTGTAGTTTAAAATTCGAGGCGAGATCGATATAACAATTGCGAGAAGCGAGAAATCTCGCGAGATCTCGCGAGAGTCTTTCAATAAAAAGTATTTGTAACTTTATAGCTTTGATTCATAAATTCAATGAAAAATACACCGTACAAGGAGTGGAGTCAACTCTAATTCGTATATAGAACACGTGAATATGAAAATTATATGAATTTACTATATTTTTTTGAATCTATCAAGAGTCGATTGGTATCGGTCCCAGAGCGAGGAAATGCAAAATAAAGAGTAATCGGTTGTGTATCCAATAGAACTAGTTTTCTCCAATATTTCAGCCCCTAATTGACCCCAGTTAAAACCACGGTTAATATTAAACGTTGATGGGAACCAATACGGAGAGAAGCGAAGTGATTGGTTGTCGGCGGGTTACCAGTGTAGCGGTGTTTTATGACTAAATCTTACTTAAATATTGACATATATTTAACGAAAATATGTAAGTACTTTTACTTACAAAAAAGATTTTTTTAATGTTTATTTCGTTTTACTGATGACTGAATGTATTAACAGATGTTGGTGATAAATTGGATATTTTGGAGCTAAATTATTTACTAATGTATCACACTTTCTAGTGACTGTAAATGAATAAACATTATGTTCGTATTGAAAATTTGGTGACCAGAATTTAGTGTTTCGTCTCTTTATTATAGTTGCACTTATACGACTGCAAATACACGGAAAACGGTGCGATTGGTGCGAACTTGTCTCTTGCAGTTAAACTGTTACGTATATACGTAGTGCGCAAGCGCTTATTTTTGTAGCGAGACTCCCGCGAGAGTCTCGTGCGAGAACGAGACGAGACCCAAAAAAATGCGCGAGAACGAAAGCGAGATCGATATTACAGATCCGAATACGAGACGAGATCGATATTTTATATTTCTCGTCTCGTCTCGCCTCGCGTGCATCACTAGGACTTCCTACTCCGGGGCAACTATACATACACATAATATACAATAAACTAGGACGACTATCAATTGTTCAATATTATTTATGTTTAACATCCAACTGGTATTTATATAACATATATAAAATCCAAGAGCGTGTTATGAATTGTTACTATGGTAATGTCGTTAAGAAATTGATAATGATGCTGGGATAACGCCTAACAAACTAGTATAGACATTCATAGCCTACCTATTCCGTAAATTTTATTAAAAATTTTTGATCCGTAATCTGGAGAATATTTAAATTTACCATCAATAAAATAAATATGTAACTTTATCACGTCCATAATATTCCATAGCAGTAATAGTTTTTCCATAGTTCTATCATTTTTATGTCAATTTTGTTATTTGAAAATAATTTTTTCGTATACATGTAATGATTTTTTGTAGTTTTATTTTGTATTGTATAACTTTGTATATGCAGGGAAAATGTTTTTCCTGATATTTTTTTAACGAAACTCATTTATTTATTTGGCCGTAAACATTTCTCATTACTCATCTTTTTGACTGTGGCTTGACGCACTAAAACTGTTGAGCAATATATTTTATCTCCATTGCATTTTTACTTTTTACTTCTTTATTGTGACATTTCCAACGCTTCGGGTTAAAATATTCTTTTCTTCTAAATACCGCCGTGATGTATGAGATTCGAGATGAACTTTTTAACTTTTTTTAGAAAATAAAAGTTTTCACTTTTTAAAATATGTTTATTTAAAATCATAACTCAAGCTTATGTTGCTCTAATCCGGACATACCTAGATGGTTAGTCACGGGAAAGTTACTTTCAAAGTCCATTTGTTTGCAACCTGAAATACAATTTACAAAAAGGTCTAGTTTCCTCTTTTAAAAAAATGGAATATTAATCCACTATTGCTTTGCCTGTCTAGTGATGTTCCTGTCATTTTGATATTTAAAAAATCTGATGTGGCCAACACATTACCTTCAGTCAGTTGTATGTATTTTGTACAAATTCCATACAGAAAGTTTCTTGTAAGATTCTATATATTTCCAGTAAAATAACTCAAACATATTATGTAAAATGCACTTTGACACTGACATTTGTCAATCAGAATTTTCTTAATGTAGTAGATGTTTCCATGTTTATAGTACAGCTGGCTGCTTTGTGACATTTAATTTCTTTATAATTTTTTAACTCTATATCCATTGAATATGAAGTATAAAATATAATCAAATCGTATAGAGAATAAAATATTCTTAAATATTTATAATAACATTAAATGTGAAAAAGTGATATTTAACAGAATTTTTTAAGAAAAGCTGTTAGAAAATTCAAATTAGTGTACTTCCAGTCGACCAATTATAACCAAAATCTAATCAGCTCTTCATATGGATCTAAAGAAAAGGAATATGCAAAAATTATAATTTTTGGAAAGGTGTTATGCGATCCGAAAAAATCGTCACACACACACATACATACATACATACATACATACATACATACATACATACATACATACATACATACATACATACATACATACATACATACATACATACATATACATACATATACATACATATATACATACATACATCCATACATACATACATACATACATACATACATACATCCATACATACATACATACATACATACATACATACATACAGACATCCTCGTAAAAATAGTAAAATCGTATTCTAGGGACCCTAAAACGTGCTTATTCATTAAAACCTCATCATCGATTTTTTTGACCAAAGACAATACCTTCCTTACCTAAAGGTGACGGAAGGTAAAAATCATAAATATTTTGGGATGTAAACAAACGGACTTTCAAAGTAACTTTAACATAACTAAGTTTTTTAAATGGAACACCTCATAAAAATCTATTAACTTTCAACATAGGACATGCTACTCCTATTTTTAAATGTATATAACGCGAGTTAAATTCCGCCTTCTGGAGGTAGGTATAAATGACAATTCCTTGTTCAGAAATACATGTTTTTATATATTTTTTGGACGTTTCGGGAACTGGCCAGTTCCCATCTTCAGCTTATAATTTCATGACATTGAACTACTTCGCCAAACGTGAGTAATATTTAGTATTTTTTTTTTTAATAGATGTTGAAGAATTATACATAGTCTGTAGGTCGTCCTTTAAATACAAAACCCTCAAAAAAGAATATGGGTGAGCTTCACCTCCATTCTTGTAAGTTGAGGGATTAAAACGACAGACCGTGAAGTTTAGGTAAAATAGTAAAGTTTTATAAATTTTCTAATAAAAATTTTTTTCATGTGTTTAAAAAGTTAAAATTCATAAAAAAAATCTATTTTACCTAAACTTCACGGTCTGTCGTTTTAACCCCATTCGACATAAATACAGTACCAGCGAATTTTCAAATGGACGTTATAGAATTGCAATCAGATATTCAACTCAAAGAGAAATTTGAATATGTTTCTTTAATAGTTTTACAAAACGTATCTTTCGCTTCACGACCACGCCTTATTTATGTCCTCGCTTTTTGGTAGCACATTTATTGGTGTACGATTATTTTCAAGAATGAAGCTCACAAAAATAAAATTAGAACAAAAATTACTGCCGACCACCTTGGATCGCAACTTCTTCTTAGACCCAAACATTGACGCTTTGGTTTCCCAAAAGCAATGCCAAGTATCGCATTAGTATTTTTTGTTTGCTTGTTTATTTTATATTTATAGTAAGATATTGTACTAAAAAGAAATAAAAGAAGTTTCTTTACTCATATTAATTAATTACATTAAATATTTTACATGCGCCCAAAGAATTTCATTCCACCCCTGTTTTAAAGGACAGTCCTTTATTTGGAAGCACTCTTATTTAGATTTATTTGCTTCGGCAAAACTCAATTTTGTCCTTTATTTATTTATTTGTGTAATATCAAATATTTTTATTTTATTCTATGAATTGCGTTAATATCTTCATCAATAATTTTGACTAATTTATCATTGCCAACATTTATTCGACATCATTAAGTTAAAAAATTCAGATCATTAAACACCCACTCTTAGCTTTGTAAACTGCACTCCCATTATCCTACGTGACGTCAGAGATATGGCGCCGTTACATAAATTTTAATTTCAAATATGTAATAATTTCCGTGAAATTAATTTTTAATTTTCTACTTTATTTCCTTCAATTCGATCGGTCCCGCTAAAACGCATAGTGTGGTCCTAGCCTTAATGTGCCTCTCTTCTTCTACGCTGAGACATCTGGTGGATGCAAACTTCGTAAACTTGATATTTATAATGTTACATGTTACATGTACACCTACAGTATTTATACACCGTGACCTCAGACAAAATATTATACAATCACAACACTTTGGTAAATGAATCGTTCAATATGGAAACGGTAATAGAATCTAAGCTCACTGATTATTATTCCATTTTTATTCTTGCAACTAATTGCATACATTTCCGCATCACTGAAATAAGCTAATTCGATTCGGCAGCGAACACATCACATCACACCGCATAATCCAGATTACATATTGCTATGGACGGCATTCAGTCAGACACGAAAATGCGTAAATCAAATTCCGCGTGCTAGTGGGGCCAGTGTCAGAGTTGCAACATTTGGCGAGAGCGAAACTTTTTTGCATGCGAAGTGGATTCGACATCCGACGCCACACGCCCCCGCCACTCGGCACATGTTGCCACGACTCCACTCTAGAGACAGCCACAGATGGAAAAACTTCCACGTTTTAATAAATATTCAAACCGCAACGTGGAGACTAAACAGACAACTCGATATGACATGGAATGGAACATGCCAAAATCACTCGCTATTTGTTTTTTTCATAACAATGGTTTCCCAAATATAAACTGTTTTGTTGCTTTGTTTTTAGTGTTGCGCTGTTGCTAGGGTATCACCGGCGCTGGCGTGTTATGTAAATGTCATTGTCGTTTGAGTGAAACAGCCTGAAACGTTTTTTTGATTTTCCAGAAAGTGAAATAAACAAAAATATCATTATTGGCAAATTAGTTTGAAGAATTATTTTATAGTTATATATGCTATACAGGAGAGTTAATGTGTAACGTGTGAGTCCCGCTGCTACACTGAACACGCGGCTAAGTATAGCGATGATGCAATCGCGCTAGCAGTCGGGCTACGTAAACAAACAAGCCACGACGTGTTTAATTACTTCCGGTCGCTTGAACCTTTTGTGTTCATTGTTATTATACGGTCGAACATTCTAGAACTCTCTGGACGTTAATGGCAGCTGTATAAAAGGCACGCAGTTATGCTCGGGAGTCAGTTAGTTACATAGAGACATTCATATAGAGTGTTAGTGAAGCACAGCAGTATAGTGGTGAGCGTATGCAGTATAGTGTCGAGTGGAGGACTCGGGAATTTACTGGTTAACTGGGATAGCTGTGGGTGTGAATACTCGGTAAGGTTGACGAGTATTGGGAAGCTATAGTGTACAAGGACAGTAATGGCGAGTCGGGAAGTTACTGATATACCGGGATAGCTATGAAAGAGAATACTCGGTAGTGCTAAAGAGTATTGGGAAGCTAGGTATACGAGGACAGTAACGGGAAGTGGAAGTGGCTATCCGGCAGTAGTGGTGAAGAATTGTGGCATACGGACAGTCGGTGATACTGAAGCTGTGGAAGTTAGACTGTTAGTTACATAAATAGACAGATAGTTAGGTGAAAAGTGTGACTTCTGTCCGAGCAGTTGAATATACAGACGCTGTTGAGTCAGTTGAGTAATGGACGCTGTGGAGGTCGGTAGGCGGACAGTTGAACGTGATATAAATATAGTTATTAATAATAGTTATTTTAATTATAGTTTAATAAACACTTATTTTAATTAATAATAATTGTCTAATATTTACACTTCACCCAAATAAATAAAAACGTTACAATAGTTATTTATGCAACAAGTGAAGTAGAACTTTTTTGGTCGAGTGCAGGTGTTGCATACAACATTTTTCCTGCAACCGAAATGTTAGTGATGTTTCTCATAATACTGAGTGTACAGGCATCCAGCATCTTCAAATACTGTTAGTGCGCTTTCTCATAAAACTGTACAAAATGTAACTTAAAACTTAAATACAATGTCACACAGAAGTGGATTAGTCTTCTATAATTATACATTTAATATTATTATTAAAAATTAGGTTAGGTTAAAAAAATGTTAGATTAGTACTCAATCTGTTAAAAAAATTACATTAATATTTCTTAATATTTTTTTTTACTTTCATTATTATTCACTACCTGACAGGGAAATTAACCGAATTTTAATGTTGCCCAGCAACGCCTATTTACTTTTCATTTTTCAAGCACTGGTACTTGAATTTTTGGAAAATACTTCAAACTACCTTTCCAAAGATTCCATAAACTCAATAAAAATAATGCTGCTGAGTTTCGTCTTGTTACATGGCAAATATTAGAACATCTATATAAACGACGTATTTGTGTGCAGAGAGTTAGAGTTATACAGAGTTAGTCCGTCAGAAGGACAGTTAGTAAGTTACATAAACAGACATACAGTTACGTAGATAGTAAGAAGTAAGGAATCAGTCAGTTCAGTAGCACAGCAGTACCGTGATGAGCCAAAGGAGTGAATTCTGTCCGGGCAGTTGAAAATTCAGACTGTAGAGTCAGTTGACTATATAGACGCTGTGGAGGTCGGGGATTGAATGTGATATAAATATATAGTGAGATAAACAGTTTAAATAAATAAACAGATATCGTGTAAATAAATAGTCATGTTAATAGTTTAAAATAAATAAATAGTGTTAGTGTTTAATTAGTAAATTTTATTTAGTATTTAATATATGTTTAACCATAGTAATCGTCATTGTTATTAAATTGTAAATATTTATTTATCGTCTTAATGGACATCTATTTTATTTAATAATAATTCTCTGATTTTTATATATCCCCCAAATAAATAAAAACGTTACATAAAGATATTATTCTAATCAATATTATAATATTGGGCACAAAACTCAATTTAAATTTTCTCTTTTAACATGAATCTGATTTTGAATTTAATTCCGTAATATCGTTATAAAGTTCGGAAATTAATTTGCCATGTTTTGGATTGGAAGTGAAGCCGAAAGTAAACTATAAAGTGAGTTTATACCGTTACCACAGGTGTCAGGTCGGGTGAGTGTAACTTGTAACCTTTAATTTGGATGATAATAAATCGGGAATAGGGAAATTTCCCCTTGCAAGGTGGAAATTACTAACAGCTGCTCTGCCAGCAAGCATCTTCCCGCGCGGTATAATGATGTCGTTGCAATTATAATGTAGTAATGTACAGCTATAATTGCATGAACGTCTAAGGTGAGCCAGCGATGGCGAAGACGTCAACTAATCAAATTAGCGATAATATTCATGTACGTTAATTACTCGCAGCATTCTGCACAGTAATTGCGTACTGCTTCCTTCCCGGCTATAACGTTCATAACTCAATTATTTTTTCCCATGAGAGACATTTATAGCGCCTTAGAGGAATTGTTCATTTTACACTAGGCAACTCAAATTGTTGGAATGGACCCGTGCAAGTTTTTTGATTTTTTACCTCCCGCTACCCTTGGTAAGGGAGGTATAGGGATCGTACTATTTAAATTATAGATAAAAATCGCATATCGAGATTTTGGTAAATGACCACGTTTTAAGGTCCCTAGAATCCAATTTTAACATTTTCACGATGATATCTGTGTGTATGTGTGTGTGTGGTTCCTGTTTACGCTCTAACTCAAATACTATCATTCAGAAAATTTTGAAACCTTGTATTTATACCTTATTCTAATATGGAAAGAAGCCATTAGATTTTGGTGTAAATGAGATAACCGGAAATGACACTTTACTTGAAGCTCAAAGTAGTTTTTTCCGAAAAATACCTT
This sequence comes from Harpalus rubripes, assembly GCA_963082715.1. Classification (NCBI taxonomy): domain Eukaryota; kingdom Metazoa; phylum Arthropoda; class Insecta; order Coleoptera; family Carabidae; genus Harpalus; species Harpalus rubripes. The sequence goes on from OY720448.1 coordinate 8,620,001, forward strand.
TAAATGTTATTTTTTCCAGATTTATGTTATTATAAAAATTAAAGATTATTAAATTTTCTATTGGTTTGCATTAATACTTAGATAAATTTATAAAATTATCTATAATTTAAATCACAGAGCCTACGCTTTAAACAAACACAACTACTTGATTAGACAGTTCATATCACAAATGTATGTAACTGACAGATAAATGTCCCTGTCAAAGAACTAATAATTTCAAATTAATAATAGTAACGTTTTAAAAAGAAAATAGTAAATACAACCATAGTTATATAAAATGGATTTTAATACAGTTTCTAATATAACTAAATTTGTAAGTATGTCTATTTAAATTAATGAAAATTAAATAGCGGGAGGTGTTGTGTTGGCCACATCAATTTTTTTTAAAATAATAGGTATTTTCATTTTTTTTTCTTGATACAGGTCGATGCTTGAATTATTGAGAATAAGATACGAGGGCAATTTACAAAGAAATCTATCTAGCCATGAAACAAAAGACGAACGATAACAATTTTTTGTTCTCATATTTGTGTGACATTTTTAAGTTTATGCAGGAAGTTGCATTCCAATCGTATTAGTTATTACAGTTTAGCGTAGAATTTTGGGTTAAAAAATGAGTGAAACTAAATTGGAGCATCTTAACAAAAGAAGGCAATGGTCCTAAAATTTTGGTGTAAAGTTTCGATGGGGAAGGGATTCGATACAGGATGATCCAGAATCTTTATTCAGTTCTGCAGAAATACCTGCACCTTCGGAAGCAACAATTTTTTTAAAAGCCTGCGGGATGCCTACCACAGACACAGACCACTACACTACGGACACGGACTACGGACTCAAAATTCCATAAATCTAGAAAGAGTAGTTACGAATGGCAACATTATCAATACCAGCTAAAATAAAAATAAGAATATCACGGCAACTATGTAAAGGCAATCCTGGAAGAGTGCAATAGTGCAATTTAGTACTGACAATGTCAAAAATCACACTTTTACGTCAAATTTTTCACTTGCTAAATCATGGCCATTTAGATAGGTGAAATATATCTCACTGTGTTTCGGGAATTAAAAAAGTGAGAAAATATGAAATGAGATGAGAGTGAGATGAAATTTTATGTCGCACCTTGTAAGAAAATTCTCATATTTCAAGAATCGGTATCCGGGCCTTAATTTCAAATGGCAGATAAATAACTGTTTAAAGTAGTGCAAATTTTGTTTCCCAAGACCTACCTGGTTTTTTTTTTTTTTATTTTCATTAATTATAATTCTCGTATAAAATTTAAATTTAAATTAAAATAAATAAAACGCATACATATTCGATGTAGCAATAAACAACAAAAAGAACACGTTCCTATTCTTTTATGACTTAACTCACAATTTTTCGTATACCACTTTCCGCAGTGTTACAAACTGCATCATTTTTCATTAAATACGTAGCTACTAAAACGAACAAACATAATTTAATAACGTTGAACAAGAAAATTGAATTAAATTTATAATTCATATCCGAATTACAGTAAGATTATGCATTACAACTGAATGCATTTGAATATATATTTCTTATTACGATGTAATTCCCGCCGTTTTCTTCTTAATTTCGCCCTGAAAAGATATTCCTCCTCTTGAGCTTTAATAAGTTTACCAGCGTCAAAGAAACTTATCATATTTCTAACACCTCATTTTACCTCCATCTCTCTGCTTTGCGTTTTGATCCTGAGAAGTAGACGGATTACTTTCTTGTTCCATGTTTGCAAAATGTTGGAAAATTGCATTTCCTTTATACCTTCAACACGAATTTGCTCAAAAAATTCGCAGTAAATGCAGCGAATAGGTACCATGGACTGATGAAATATTACGATATAAATTATTCATGTGTCAAACATGAAGGAAATGTTTAATAAATTTTCAAAATTTAATATAAATTTATGTGTAAGCTGGAACGTATTTGAAATTAAAATGTAATTATTTTTCAAATTGTTTCATGTTATCGCAAATAGACAGGCGCGAGAAAAGAAGAAAACTCTCCTGTCATTCTCTTTTAATTTATAAATGTAGGAGGTACTTTATTAAAAACATCAGATACCGATTCTTTCTTTCTTATTAAAATAGTTCTACTTTTTGGTTCTATTTAAATTTTTAATAAATTTAAAACCAACACAAAATGAAATGCTTTTGATATTTGATTCAGACTTCTAAAACAAATAAAAAATTAAGAGCGAAAACTTTTTGATTGTTCTTCGTTATTATCAAGTTATTAATAAAAAATCTGATGTGGCCAGCACATTACCTTCCGTCAGTTCTATGTATTTTGAAAAAATTTCATACAAAAAGTTCTTTGCAAAAAGTCTATTTCTTGTATATATTACCTTCCGGCAGTTGTTTGTATTTTATACAAATTCCACACAGAAAGTTTCTAGCAAAAGATCCTATATTTCCAGTAAAATTATAAGACAAACATATTATGTCAGTTGCACTTGACACTGACATCTTTCAATCAATTTTTTTTAATATAATAGCTGTTTCCATAGCTGGCTACTTTATGAAATTTAAATACTTTAAATTTTTTATGCTGAATTTATACATCGTAAGCCGTAACGTAACGTACCGTGCAGTAACGTAACGTAAAGAAAAAATCAATGCATAATATGTGATAATTTATATAGACGTAAGCCGTATTGTGACGTCCCGTGCCGTAACGTGACAAAAAACCAAAGATCGCCAACTTTTATCTTTCTACGTTACGGCACGTTACGGTACGTTGAGATATTACGAAAATTACTACTGCCCTGCGCTATAGTCTGTTTTTGTGTGGCTAATTATGTCAAAGTTGGGATTAATAAATTAAATGGAAATAAATATAAAAAATACTACCTACGAATAGTCTGTCTTGTGTGACTTTGACTGACATAAGTGACATGTGTCAAATATATTGAATGGAAATATATATGAAATATAGTGCATTGCAAATAAACTAACGAACCTGGTAAATACAAATCTGATATACACTACACTTGTATCGACAAAGCATTAGTATACTTTTTACGAAAATGTACCGTAAAAGTTCTGTATAAAATAGCCTAGAAAAATCACGCGTTACGATACGTTACAATACGCCACGCCAGGGCACGGTACGTTACGTTACGGCTTACGCTGTATAAATCCAGCATAACGATTTCCAATTTTATTGCACAGCTGGCTGCATTATGAAATTTAATTTCTTTATAATTTTTTAACTCAATATCCATTGAATATAAAGTATAATATGTAATCAAATCGTATAGAGTAATATTCTTTAATATTTATAGTAACATTAAATGTGAAAAAATGATATTTAACATAGTCATAATCTTCAAACGAGGGTACTTCCGGTCGACCAATTATAACCAAAATCTAATCAGCTCTTCATAAGTATGTAACGAAGAGGAATACGAAAGAATTATAATTTTTAGAATTGTAGTGTTGGAGTTATCGTCGAAGAAAAATCGTCACACACACATACATACATTCACACAGGAAGTTACATATTATTGCGCTTAAACGGAGCATCCTGTATACAAATGCATATAGTACGTAGATAGACAATAATATATCATATAAATTATATTTGAAGAGTTTTTCTATCTGACTTAAAATAAAAGAGTTATAAAGAGAGGACATACCGATGAATCACCCTGTATGTCTGCACTGTAAAGTTCCGGACATTTTTAGCGTACTTTTCAGCGGTATATACTCGGATTTAAATTGTTTCGTCGTAACCTTTTTTTTTCAAATAGCCCCAGAAAAAAATATCCAATGGATTCAGATCCGGTAATCTAAGAGGCCGTGGTATGGGTCCATCTTTACCAAGTTCCGTATCGGGGAAATTTTGATCCAGGAAATTTCTCACTTCTAATGTAGCGATGCATTATGTTGCAACCAACAATTTGATCTAGTTGCTAATGGAACATGCAACACAAAACACAAAACCGAAGAAAATGGCTTACGAGAACCTACTTAATAAAAGTGTTACTACTACTTAATTGCAGTAACCAGTGACCGTGCCTTAAAACTTATTATTTACATTTTTATTAATACCTTGACAACAAAGGGATAAGAAAATTTTTCAATCTGAATTTTAGATTGTTTTGCCCCCTGAATCAAATGTCTTACGACAGGCTTCTTTTCTTTGCTGGAAAATATAAATAATAGGACATACATGAGGTCAGATACAAACCAGAACTATACGATCCATATCCCCGAACCTATATTTCGAATTATTAAACCAAATCGAAACAAATTCCGTTTTTAAAACGTCCATATATCATCCGAATCCCTTGCTATAGCCCGAAATCTACTCTCTATCAGAAACCCGCAGAAAACAATAGAGGAAATATATGATAACGCTTGTTCCTTTGAAAAATAGATATCGTTGGACTAGTATAGGCCCGCAGATCGATTCGGAATCTCAGTCGGCTTGTGTCAGGAATTTATGTGAAGCTCAAAGTGAAGTGAAGCGAACAAATCACGCCATAGATGTAGTTCGTGCTGCCGGTAGATGTAATGTAACTTACACCGTTACATCAATAACTTCATAATTTGACACTTGATAAGCAGGCTTCGTAATTGATTTGTTTAGTGGGGTTTATTTACTCTGTTATGTAGGTACGTTGATCTAAACCACAGACATTTCGGTGACCCGACAATTAAATATATTATTTATGATGGCACACTCAGCAATGGATAATATGCCGTGATTATATATTTATTTTATTTTATTCCTGAATATCCTATTATTGTGAAATATTTGTTATAATAGTGTGGATGATCTACGTTTAAACTGTGAATGAAAGTCATAATTTGATAACCAAAAATAATAATTTTGCATAATCTCAATATTCTTATTTTGTGTGACGCCAATGTTTTTGGCATTTGATTTAGGATTGATTTAGCGGTGATGACGTTTTAGCTTGTACCTACATTTCATATTAAGGCCTTATCGCACTAGAAGTAGTATCTCTAACTTGTCATCCATTATCCATGACTTTGGTTCATATGCTGACTTACTCCAGTGTGATAGCTACAAGGAAGTCATGGATCCTGTTGATGAATCACGCATAGGTGATGGTGTCCACGGCGAAATAGTACAGATATATATATATATATATATATATATATATATATATATATATATATATATATATATATATATATACAGGGTGTAAATGAAACAAGTGCATTAAATTTAACCAGTAATGTAACTCGATGAGAGGAACAATATTGCTTAATAACTTTTTTTTCTAAGTCTTTTAGATTTTGAGTTAAAATTCTTTAAAGATTTGCTGCATATTTCGTTACCCGCTCATGGAGAACAAATGGTTGTTGCCGTATTCAAGTGGGATACAAACAGCTCAAAAATTGTCGGTTATCGGTTACAGTTACAGTCACAGTAATTAATAAACGAATCAAGCGAAATAACATTATTATTAATTAATACGTAATAGTACAATTTTTAAAATAAATAAATTTAAATTTTGGATAACAAAATTATAAAGTTGTGTATTGAACCAGGATTTTAATCACCTGTAAATTTTGTAAATAGAGGAAGACAAGGAGGGACGAGGAAGAGCAAAAGCATAGTTGTTAGGTTATGAGATCGTCGACAAATCATAATAGTTTAAATACGTTATTCAAAAAATTTAAGTACAAACTTTTGTCTATTTAAAAAAGGTACATGAGTACCAATAATTAGTCGTCCATTTACTGTTCCCGCCCAAAACGTTTTTTAATGAAAATTTTTACAGCATTTTCGTCTGTCGAGATGTGTATTGTGCATAATAAATACACCTTCCCAAGTAAATTCAGTCTCATTAATGAACATTATGAGCAATTCCCAAAATTGAAGTCTGTTATTTGCTGAAAACAGAACTTTTTGCACATGTTATTGATATAACTGTTGCTTTTTTTAAAATTGTCACATGTGACACTCCGTATTGTGATGTGATAAAGATGTACAAGATTAACAAATGTGCGAATATTAAGAACAGAATGATTTGGTGATGATTTGCAAACGCTCCGTGTAAATGCGTTGACAACTCCATGACATTGTCTTTATGTCAACCGTGATGTCAAGTAAAATGTAGTACAGATACGAATAAAAAAATAAATAAATAAACCATAGGTAAGTAATTACAATGTCTGTGTACTCGCATTTTGACAGAATTTTACCTTATAAACAAGTTTATTACTAATATCAAAATTTATTGGAACAATTAACAGGACTGTCAATTGCTAAAACAAAATTTTTCATAGCTATTGCTACTGGCATTCAATTATCACAAAAATATTTGGAACGACTCGTCAATTTACGGGGTGGTAAAAATGCTAAAAAAATATGCGATTTCGAGAAAAAGTTATTAAGAAATATTGTTGCTCTCGACGAGTTATATTGCTGGTTAAATTTAATGCACTTATTTCATTTACACCCTGTATATATATATATATATATATATATATATATATATATATATATATATATATATATATATATATATATATGTTTTCAAAAGAAACAACATCTAAATCTAAACGTCAACTTCCATTCACTAGACATACTATCCCTACCCAGAATATTTCATCTCTTTTTGGGCATCTGTTTTGCTCTTTCTATCTTGTAGATTTACAGCAGATAAATATGGCAACCCAGTACTCCATCAGACTCTATACTGAACATAGAGTGTGAGACACTGTTTAGAGACACTGGGAGGGGGTTTGTTTGTCATAAAATAACTATATTATTGAATGAAAATTGAAACAGTGATTTTGTTATTAATGGCGAATGAATTCGCCCCATAATTTTCAATGAATTTACAAATGTTATCAATTTCCATTGTGGTTTATCATTTTACAAAAATATATGCATGTGACAATAACATAAATAGATCATAGATTATAATCTAAATAGATATTATACATTAAAATGAGATACTAATAATTCTACAAAATCAGCTAAACTGAAAAATCAAATCAAATCAAATTTCTAGTAAACATGTATGACAATATTTATTTTCTTTATTTTATATGTATTTTGCATATGCATTAAATTTTAATAATATTTACCAGGCATGTATTTCAAAATCAATTTTAAATTTTTAATAAGCATTTGTAAGGCAATAAATCTGCACCCTATTAATTAATTATGCATAATATTTGATTTATAACAAGATGAATAAAATCTCAATCAAATATATAAAATTGTAATTGTAATAAAGTTGTTATATACTATAATTATGGTGTTTCAAATTATAAATGAAATATAAAATATGTTTATATAACAAAAAAAAAAAAAACAGTGGTAAATAAGCTTTGCAGAAAATAAGTCTATGTAATACCTCCCTTTATACCAAGGGTAGCGGGAGGAAAAATAGTAGAAAAATTCAAATCTCACCATAATTTTTTTAAGTTGTATACAGGGTGTTCATTTTAAATGAGCCACCATTGCTATCTCGAGAACTATAAGAGTTACAAAGACCGTTAAATGGGCAAACAATTTCTATTTCACAAGACAAATTTATAGAAAAGATAAAATAATTTTTTGGACCAGTGGTTCACAAAATACGGGACCTAACTTTCTAATTTTAAATGAGATCATATTTTTTTATTTGCTCATTCGTTAGAGGATTTAATTCTGAATTCAGAGATAAATTTTATTCCCTTACATAACGATTTTTTTTTAGAAAAATGCATGTACATTTTTATATTAATTTGATTACAATATGGCTATAATAAGAGTGCCACGAATGGAAAAAATGAATACATGTTATGTGTATGTATTCTATTTTAGGATTTCAACCTTTATAGGTTAGCCCTAGGGTGGCTTACACACACAACATCTATTAATTTTATTTTTACATTGCCACGACGTTCCTTAATTAGATGCCATATGTGTTGTCCGCCCGTGCAAGCCCTTGTTACAACCTACAAGCCGGTGTCAGATAGCTTTGTGGTTGCCAAGTTAATTGTATCCCAACTTGGAAAGGCAACGGGAGCAGGTACCGATCAAGGCTAGTCGAGAAAAATTCCTCCAAAAATATCCGACATGACTCGGATTCGAACCCACGAACCCTTGACAGTAGAGACTAGTACTCTACCAATATGTTATCCCACCACAAGTTTCTAAAAGTAATTGACAGACGTTTCATCGTTTTTTGACAATCCTTTGAGTTTATAAATAATAATATAAATAAACTATATGTAAAAATTAATATTTTGCGAGAAGAAAACTATAGCTTCCGACAAATAGAAAGAAAAGTTATACTAAAAATGAACAAGCAGAAGACTCACGTCATCAATAAATATTACTAGATAATGGAATTAATAAAGTTTCGGACTAGCAGTCAATATTACAATTTATTCACGCCGACGTTTCGACTATACTATAATATTGACTGCTAGTCCGAAACTTTATTAATTCCATCCCCAACACAGTCGAACATCATTTTTTGGATTACTAGTTAATGACGTCACTTATTACTAAGTTTACATGGAGTACTAATTTATTCAAGAAAATGCAATGCGTGTTGCATAACTTACTGTATACAATACATGCAGATGAATTATCGTGTAATACTTATTAAAACAAACCAATAATACTCAGGATGTGGTTTAGGCCGTCTCTCCTCTAATCAAATCAAAGCGCCCCAAAAACTATAATAAAATGAGAAAATTGTGCGCCCCCAAAATCTGTGCGCCCTAGGCTGCAGCCTAGTCAGTCTATCCGGTAATTGGGTACTGCAGTAATTTAACACAAGACACAACTCACAAATGCTTAACTCAGACGAAACTGTTGTAATTAGTACAATAGGTAGGTAAACTAGAACGGTATATTATATTGATATAATCGGCCTAATTCTGTAAGAAAGTTGTTAAGACTTAGCAACGTTGCTAAAAATTTTAACCAATAGAAACAAATGTAAAGCCTTTTCAAGTTTTATTCTGTGTTCGGAATTATTATTGGTTATTTGCTATAGCAATGTTGCTAAGACTTAACAACTTTCTTACAGAATTGGGGCGATTGTATTGTCAGCAAATTGACAGTTCTAAATATTTTTTACAAAACAATATACATAACTACTTTGATATTTACAATTATTTATATTAATTCGTCACTCGTGCCTGGATGAGATGAGTTGACAATCACTGACAATGAAGTGACAGGGACAGGATCGATATTTGATCGATTTTAAATTCAATGTAAACATGGACATTGTCAGTAGTGCTACCGTTATGATAAGAAAACTAACTACAATTATTTCAAATAATTTTATATTCCCTAAAAGGAATAAGGATTGACTATGATATGAAGGTAAATTTCATTAATATATACGTTTCTTAATACTAGTATTTTTATTCCTTCTTTTTTAAAAATAAATAACACCCAATAATTTCTATAAGTTATATTTCATTTTATAAGGTTTTTTTTCCGGTCGATGACGTGAGTCTTCTGCTTGTTCATTTTTAGTATAGTGTATTTCATTAAATGGTGTATCCATTTTTTGGATCACACTATACAACATATGTATGTAGAGTCCCAATGCATTAATTTGAGTATTTATTCGCACGAAAACTTCAAAAAAATTATCAGGTGTACGGTATATCCATTGTTTATGGCCATACTCCACAAAATATGTAAGTAGAAGTAGAATCCCAACGCATAAATTTGAGTGGCTATCCGTACAAAAAAAATGCTAAATCGTAAAATAATACCCCTTTTTAATCTTGTTGCATAAATAATTATCTGAAATTTTCTACTTAAACTTCAAAATTTTGAACTAAATTACAACGTTTATAATTATTCACAAGTGCTCGAATACTTTCCACCACCAATAACAATTAAAAAGTGACTTACAAACTGTCCAAGACTTTCCATAACTTGAATAAAGTTCGCAACAGTTCACAAACACCACGAGACGAGAGAACGAAGCTGTCAGTCAATAGTGAAGTTCACGTGAGCAGAGCTTTCGCGGGGTTGGAGATTAACATCCACCGAACCGGGAAGCTGGAAGCGCACTGCCAAAGCTTGCGGAGCTTTCGTGCTTTTCAACGGAGATGAGGAACACTAGGGCGCAGGTACGATCCCTCCCGCCAAAACGAGGTAAACCTGAAAGGGAAAAGCTTTTACTAGATAGAACCATATACTGAATTCTGATTTCACAGGAGAAAAATAATAAACAAAACTATCTCCCCCTACGACAATATTTTCAATCTATTTTTTGTATCTTTTAAATCTGCTTTTAATTATTTATTAGATTTTCTCCAAACTTTATGTCTGCTATCTCATGCGTATGTATTAAATTTATTTACTAGAAAACCTAATAAAGAATCAAAAATGGAATATTTAAAAGACAATTACTACGTTTACATGCAGTGGTCAAAATTACGCGAAACTATTTACATGCAGTTTTCAAAACAAGTTTAAAAATTAATTTGAAAACAATTTCGGCGCATGCGCATTTAGCTCATGTAAGTGACAGATCCTCTTTACTCCAAATACTTTGTTTTGCCATTATTCCAATTATTTTTTATCTTCCGTCACCTTTAGGTAAGGAAGGTATTGTCTTTGGTCAAAAAAATTCGGTGGTGAGTTTTTGATGAATAAGCACGTTTTAGGGTCCCTAGAATACGAATTTACTTTTTTTACGATGATGTCTGTGTGTGTGTTTGTGTGTGTGTGTGTGTGTGTGTGTGTGTGTGTGTGTGTGTGCGTGCACGTGCGTGCGTGCGTGTGCGTGTGCGTGTGTGTATATGTATGTGTGTGTGTGTGTGTGTGTGTGTGTGCGTGTGTGTGAGACAAAATTTTCTAATGCGATAACTCTTAATACTACATTTCCAAATATTATAATTCTTTAATATTCCTCTTCGTTGCATCCATATGAAGAGCTGATTAGATTTTGGTTATAATTGGTCAACCGGAAATACCCTCATTTGAAGATTTTAACAGTTATTCTTGAAAAAACGATGTTAAATATCATTTTTTGACATTTAATGTTATTTTAAATATTGAAGAATATTTTATTCTCTATACGATTTGAATGCATTTTATACTTCATATTAAATAGACATAGAGTTAAAAAATTATAAAGAAATTAAATACCATATATATTAGTCAGCTTTGCTATAACTCTGCAAACAGCTGCTACATTAAGAAAATTCTGATTGAAAGGTGTCAATGTCAAGTGCAGTTGACAGTATGTTTATGTTATAATTTTACTGGAAATATAGGACCTTTTGTTAGAAACTTTCTGTATGGAATTTGTATAAAATACATACAACCGCCTTAAGGTAATGTACAAGAAATATAATCTTTTGCAAGGAACTTTCTGTATGACATTTATACAAAATACATAGAACGGACGGAAGGTAATGTGCTGGCCACATCAGATTTTTTATATATTACTTATTATTCATATGTGTATATGATGAAACAAGAATGGACCTTTTCAATTTAAAGAGATAGAAGATATGCGCAATGGAGATCTGCGCACAGTAAGAACAACTACTGAGATCTGTGACGGCTGGAGCCGTTACAATTGTAAAAATATTAATTGACTTAAACTGTATAAATTATAAAATATAATAAAAGATAACAATTTTTATTTTACGTGAACGTTACCAAAAAATGACAAAATATGAATGAATGTTTATTTACTTTTCGTCACCCAGTTTCCAAAACAATCCCCCAAACCTCACTTGATTTCCTTGATTCCCCCCATGTGACTGGATGCACATTATAATACTCCCCCGCCAGACGAAAAGAAAATAGATATTTTACAAAGAAATTACTACAACAATTATAAAAATTATGATAATTAATTAAACTTCTTGGCCTTCTAATCTACCGTTTCCATTGCCTAATTGACGAATGGTGCAGGTGGAGTTTGTGTAGTTTTGTTTTGTGATGGGGGTAGCGGATGAAGGAATGCGGGTTTTAGTCTGTTTATTGATATATTTTCATGTGTGTTATCTTTTAAAATAGTGAAGTATTTATCTGATTTCGCGATGACTTTGTATGGGTCGGTGTAAGGTGGTTGTAGTGGAGTCTTGATGGAGTCTGTGCGAATGAAAACGAAGTCAGTGCGATAAAGATTTGGGTTTGTGTAATGATGTTTGTTATATGTGGATTCTGAAGGAGGTACGGCTGTGAACTGAGACATATGCTTTTTTAATTTTTTTAGATATAAAGGTAAATCTAAGTGGTCAATGAATTTGCTGGAAAACGATTTAGGAATTTCTCCGGGTAACCGTAATTTTGCCCCATACACAAGCTCTGCGCAGCTACATTGCAATAGTTCTTTAAAAGCAGTTCTAAGTCCTAGTAGAACGAAAGGTAAATTGTCATGCCACTCATCCGGATGATCACAAGCTTTTAATGCTGTTTTAAGTTGTCTATGGAACCGTTCAATTATACCGTTAGTTTCTGGATGGTAAGATGTTGTACGTAGTCTTGTGGAGTCAATTAGTGATAGTAACTGGTTGAAAAATGATGATTCGAACTGTGCGCCGCGATCTGTTGTGATTGTTGAAGGAATTCCGAATCTGGAAATCCATCCTGATACGAATGCTTTTGCGATGGTTTCTATTTTACTGTCTGGAATAGCGATAGCTTCAGGCCATCTCGTGAATCTGTCAATGCACGTAAGTATATAGCGACAACCCTTAGAAATGGGCAATGGACCAACTAGATCTATATGTATAATATCAAAACGCGCTGTAGGGATTTGGAATTTTTTAAAGGGTGCTTTTGTGTGTCTAGTGATTTTACAGGTTTGACATTTTTCGCAAGTTTGTGTCCAGTTTTTTACATCTGTGTGCATGTTTGGCCAAATGAATTTTGAGGCAATAAGTTTTCGTGAAGCATTAATTCCGGGATGTGATAAGGAGTGTAACTGATTAAATAGGGATCGACGAAATTTCGGTGGAATATACGGTCGAAGATTTTTGGTCGATGTGTTGCAATATAATCGAAGTGATGTGTGTGGTAGTTTTATTTTTTTAAAACGTAAGAGACTTTTAGTGTTATTTAGTAGTGAACGTAATTCAGGATCAAATTCTTGGCATTTTGCCAGTTCGTCGTAAGAAGTATAAGGTATGTTTGTGATGGAGTTAATTTCTGTTCTTGAGAGTGCGTCTGCTGCGTTATTACTTTTACCAGGGATGTGTCTTATGTCAGTAGTGAATTGAGCAATGTAATCTAAGTGTCGTAATTCTCTTGGGGAATAATTCGATGAATTTTCCGCAATCCCCCAAACCTCACTTGATTTCCTTGATTCCCCCCATGTGACTGGATGCACATTATAGATCTATGGCGTTTGTTTCTAAAAAATAGACGTAAAATGTGAGAATACCTCAGATAACTTTAAAAAATCTTATCGAAATAAGTTACAAAATATATTTTTAATTATTAGAACGAGCGTTTCCCGCAACACATCTGGATATTGTAGTTGTTTTGTAGTCCACAGTTTCTGCCTTTGTCACCTATTCTTTTGTAAGTACATAAATATGATGAAATAGTTTTGATTTGTACCTTTACAAAGGAAAGACTGAAAGACATTAAACCAGAGACTGCTCATTTTAAGAACAAATATAAGTAACCCCCAACCTTTAACAAAAAAGTCCAGCTTTAATTTTAAAAATTATATCCCCTGCACTGTATACATGCAATTTTAAAAACTAAAAACGTTTTGAAAACGGTTTCAAAACTACATGTAAACTCAGTAATTTCAAGTAACATTTAAATACGACGGGAACAGCATTAAGGCCAACGCGCACTTGAGCGTTCGAAGCGAAGCGCGGCGAAGAGAAGTTTTTTAATTCAATGTATTATTATTATGTATATACGTGCACTTTGAAGCAGCCAAGAGCAGAGCAACGAGGCGACTATACACATAAGAATATATTGAAAGTAAATACTTCGCTTCGCCGCTCTTCGCGTCGCTCATGTGTGCGGCGGCCTTTACTGTTCACCATCATTTATGTATTCTATTAGAGTAAAATAAAAATGCGTACAACTTTTTCCTTGAAGTATTTTTCCTTAAAATAAAATAAAATAAATAATCATCACGGCTTATTACCCATTGCTGGGTGTGCCAGTCTGCTTTACACAGATACCGGCAATGATGAAATATTTGTACAGTGCGGGCGCTCACCAGGCGTCACCTCACGGGCACTCATTGCTGGCGTGAAGAATGCATCACAGGAGTCAATTTCGTGCTATTTAATATTCAAAATATTTGGCATCAGTCGGGATCGAACCCGGTTCCCCAGATTCGCGACCTGACACTATTAGGCACGCGGCCCGAGACCCCATAAAATAAAATAATCTATAAATGATTAACAAAAAAAAGTGTTATTAAAAAAAGTTATAATAAATGCGTTATCTATTTATATCGTCCTTAAGTTCCATGTAATGTAGTGAGTGATAGGAGAACCCGAGTGCAATTTCTTGTTATTATTCTTCATGAAACATTCTAGCAGGTTTACCAACATAAAATATGCATCGTCCTCCAGCGAAATGTTCTCGTAAGTACTATTCAGAATTAATCCCTCATGTGTAAATGCTAAAACGTAGATGTTGAAACGTACATACAATAGTTGAGCGTTATTGAGCTCTATACCTACTACTTTACTTGATATGACAATAATTAGTAACAGATCTACGACAATGACAATAGTAATATTTATTTTAATTTTCAGGATATATATTTGTGTTGCTGATTATGAAAACGGTAATGAAACAAAATTATAAAAACTTTTTTTTTCAAAAAATGAAGAAAATGCTTTGTAGTTAATTCCACATTTTCGTCTACGTTAACTCTAATACTACAATTCCAAAAATTATAATTCTTCGTATTCCTCTTCGTTGCATCCATATGAAGAGCTGATTAGATTTTGGTTATAATTGGTCAACCGGAAGTACCCTCATTTAAAGATTTTAAGTTTTTCTTGAAAAAACGATGTTAAATATAATTTTTTCACATTTATTGTTATTATAAATATTAACGAACATTACGATTTGACTTCCTTTTAATATTTCATATTAAATGGATATAGAGTTATAAAATTATAAAGAAATTAAATTTCATAAATTAGCTAGCTATACAGGAAACAGCTACTATATTAATAAAATTCTGATTGAAAGATGTCAGTGTCAATTGACATAGTATATTTGTGTTATAATTTTACTCGAAATATAAGATATTTTTGCTCGAAACTTTCTGTATGGAATTTGTATAAAATGCATACAACTGTCGAAAGGTAATGTACATACAAGAAATTTAGAATCTTTGGCAAGGAACTTTCTGTATGGATTTTATAGAAAATACAAAGGCATTTACGAAAATTCTACCGGTAGATACCGCATCTACTGACTGTGTTCGAAAATACGAGTGGTAAAAAGTTACTGTGTTTGAAAATTGTACAATATCTACCAGATCCATCTACCGGATTCATGAAGAATATAATCTCAAAAAGAAGGTAGTGATGCAAAGCGAAGCGCGCGCGTTAAAAGTTTGTTAATTATATCAAATTTCTAACCTGTATCAAATTTTCAATTTTTTTATAGATTATGGATCTACCCTGTTTATCACTTGCGTTCTTAAAATATCGATTCCGGTAGGTATAACCTGATAAACAGCTGTTTACCGGTAACAGTAGAATTTTCGTAAATGCCTCATATAACTGACGGAAGGTAATGTGCTGGCCACATCAGATTTTTTTGTTATATTAATATGGCAAAAAGTAGTATCCCTGACTTGTCGCGCATTATCCATGACTCCGGTTCATACCGCTGACTTACTCCAGTGTGATAGCTACAAAGTAGTCATGGATCCTGTTGTCGGATGAAATGGAATTGGTTTCATTTCCTCTAACTTTAAGACCGTAGCAGACAAGAGTTTTGAATACGATATTACGATTCGCAACTTATTTACAAATAACAGATAACTATTTAAAATGATAGAGCAAATTTTGTTTTCCACGGTCTAGCAGATTTTATTTTTCTCGGCAATTCTAGCGTGACCCTCTTATTGCCTTCTAATGGACCAACTTTTGTCTATGTTAACCGACTTCGTAACTTTTTTAGTTCTCGAGTTCCACATGCAGAGCACGTTATTTAGGACCCTCTATATATTAAAAAAAAAGTTAATGTTTGCAATATTTTTTATATGAAATAAAGAAAAAAATACATTAATTTTGTTTCTAAACTAATCCTACATGGACACAGCAATATTTTTTGATTAATAGTATTCGGGAGTAAGATTTGAACCTTTACCCTTTCGCTTATTACACGTACATGCCAGCACTGCTATTTTTATATATTAAAAAAATTGCTGAGCATTACCACAATTCACGGTTGAATTCATTTAATTAACGAAACATGGCTTGGCGAAATTAAAAATAAGTCTGCATCTGACAAAAATAAAATGAACAATAGACTGACAAATTGCAAAATTGGATCCGACAGGATAAAAAACGATGAAGCAAACAAGCTTATAAAAGTTGAATGGGCGGAGAAATACACTGAGGCCTCCAGAGAATGAACAGAGTCCAAAATCGACGCATACAAGTATAGCGCAGTAGTCTTCCACATCCGTCTCTTAGGTACAGTTAGTGGGTAAGACTGATGATGATGACTTCCAATCACTCGGAAACTTGAACAGCGAAACCAATATGAGACGACCAGATATTGGAAATATGTTATAAGTTCTACTAGAGAAGCAGGTAGACGACGTCGACACACTTATGCCCGGTTGCAAAAACGTTCATCAATTCTTTGTCTAGTTTCTGTTCTGCTCTGATAGTTTTCATCTTTAAGTACACTAATTTAAATAGTTTCTGTTTCAAATTTTAACTGAATATTAAGGAGACCATATGCTTTTATATCCAGTAAAAAAATTGGGGTGACAAACCGTAGGGCAAGAATAGTACATTATTTTTCATCTATATATACATTAATTTAAGTTGTTTCTGTTTCAAATTTTAACTGAATAGTATGGAGTCTATATACTTTTAAATCCAGTAAAAAAATTGGGGTGACAAGCCGTAGGGCAAGAGTAGTACTTTATTTTTCATCTTTATTTACATTAATATTTCGATTTTTAAATGGCAAAAAATTGACCCCTGTGGTGCATTCGCCATGCAAGCAATGAATGCCTGTGAGGTGACACCTGGTAAACGCCCGCACGTAGCAAATATTTCATCATTCCCGATATCTGTGTACGAAGCAGATTGGCACACCCAGAAATGGGTAATAAGCCGTGATGATATATTTATTTATTTTATTTTAAACAATTATTTATTTGTCTTTTGAATTTAAGTTGTAAAAGTCAATTAAAACAAAATTTGATAGCTTTTACAGTTTTTAAGTCTGCCTGAATTTAATTTGACCGTTTTTAAGTCCCCCAGTAACTGGTTTGGCTGCTTTAGCATTTTTTAGTTACCAGAAATTATTGTAACAACTTTGACAGAATTTCTAAAGGAGGCTGATTGGGAGCTTTTCAGAAGTAGAAGGTAAAAATAATGAAGTGTATTACTTATGGTTGAAGGAAACTTTTCGCGTATATTTAAAATAAAAAATATGAAAGTATCCTTATTAAAAAACCGGTTTTAATAACAATAATAAATAAGAAATTAAACCGGTAAGGCAGTACTAGATCTTATTAAAACCGGTATTTGAAGCCACCTTAGGTTCCGTAGAATCAGATACAAAAAGGTTTGTAAAAAGGTGGGCGCGGGCCGTGATTTTTGCGAGTCACGATGGGTCACGACGTGACCCGCGTGGTCGTGAATATAATTCAAATTTTGCGTCGTAATCGGGCGTGAGCGTGAGACACTAAAAAAGTATCGTGTGTGATCAGGCGTGATTGAAATTTAATCGGGCGTGAGTACAAGTTTTCTTCTATTTTTATTTTAAAAATTGTCAATTTCCATCTGTTACTTTACATTCATGTTATTTTTATTATGTCCAAATATGTCATCAACAGTATTTTTTTGCCTAAAAATAGTGTTATTGTTGTACCCAAAATTGTATACACAGTTGCCCCGATTTCACTAAAGATATACAAATCTTTAAGCCCGTTTGACACGATCATAATTTTGTTAACAAATTTGTTACCAAATTTATAATGATATTTGTGATGGAATAGAACAACCTATTTGTCCATAAACATTCGTTTCCAATGAAACCAATACCTATACCTATACATAACTTATTACCAATTTATTAACAAATTTGATAACAATTTATGACTGTGTTAAACAGGCTTAAATGTACATAGAAACAATTACGTGACACGAACGTGACCCGCCGGGCGTGATCGGGCGTGAGTGCCAAAATAAAATCGCGAGCGTGAGTGATCGTGAATCAAACATAAAAAGTCGTGCTTGATTGGTCGTAATTACATTTTTATAGTATGTTCCGTAACGCAACCGGTTCGATCAAGTTTACGGTTTTGTGTTCCGTAAGTTCTGAATTTATTTACCGGTTTCGATTCGGAACGCGGTTCCAGAAAAAAGTTGGTAAAAAGTCGGACCATGGCAACCACGAAATAATCCTGGTTTCTCTGGTATTTTTACCCCCCACCACCGCTACTTTCAAACATCAACATAACAAAATCAAACGATATACGTCAATGTCTAATTTCTAAACCACATTAGTGTTATTACTAATAATTTTTATAGATGTAAGTATGAAAACATTATTTATATTTGATTTATTGTTGGTTGTGTTATTATTATGTACATTAAATGTAATAGAATATTCAATTTCGATGTCATATTCAACGTTATCATTTATTAGGTTAATTTTTATTTTTGTTAGGTTGTGTCAATTTTAAATGTCATATGATCCAATGTCAATCTGTCCCGAAATGAATGAAAATATTCAGGAACCATGGTGTACCCGGAATCAAGATACTGGTTTTTTTGGTTGACTTACGGAACACAGTATTAGTTCCGTGTGCGTGCGTGATCGTGAACAAAAATTTAATCACGCGCCCACCTCTATTTGTAATACAAGGACTGGGGGAAATATCGTCATTTTTTGCACGATCGGGTTATTTTTTATATTTACCGATAGTGATTCCAAGACAGTAGGTCTTATTTACAAATTACTAAACGGTAAGTGATGTGACTCACGTCGATAAGTGATGTACTTCACTTACCGTTCAGGAGGCGAGACGGTAAATAAATAAAAACAAAAATCAACGCTTACTTCAAAAATGACAAATATTTTTTTTTATGACAAAATAATTTTCAAATCTTATTTTCTTTTAAATTTTGTGCGTCGATCGTGCAAAAAATAATATAAGCATCACGAACGTTAAGGAATTACCGATCTCAGACAAAATTGGGACTTCCGTTTCGCTCAGTCCCCAAACGTTGTCTTCAATCGGTAAACTGTCCTTACCGTTCTTAATACTTAATATACTATTTATGAGTGATTTAAACAAAAAAACACGAAATAACATAAGTATATCATTTTATTCTTAAACATAACAAGGTTATCATATCCACATCCATTGGCAAAATTGAAGTTTAATAGTATCCATATCCATAATATCCAGAACGGTAAGCATAAGGATAGGCGTATCCAGAATATCCAGCTGCAGTGGATCCATACAACCCGTTGTATCCATAAGACGGATAGCCATAGGAAGCGAGATATTGGGAAGCAGCCATAGCCAAAAGGGCCATAACGACGAGAAGCTAAAAATTAAGTACATATAATTTATAAATATTCTTCATTGGAGCAAAATAATTTCATGATCAATTGCAGCTTATTACATTTTCATTTTTTTTATGAAGACAATATATAGGGCTGTTGCAAGATTGTGTATATGCCTTCGCCTTTTCTAAGTATTATTTTTTATAGCCTCAACTAGATATTTTACAATTAATTATTGAAGTTAGAGTAATATTTTGAATAATTCACGTGATCTGAAACAGAATGTGACGTCAAAGTTCATACAGCTTAACATGTGAAACTATCGCCTACTTTTATTTATATGAGTAACTCAGGTGATGATTGGCTATGAATGACTGTATGCTATTTGACGTCACAGGAGTGGGGGATTAATTTTCATGGCTATTTCTGCCGCAAATATTTTTATTTATTTATTTAGGAAAATAACAATAATTTTTTTTTATTACTATGAAAACTATTTTATTTTATTTATTTAAGGGAAGCCAACAGATAACACAATAATATGCACACTTCAATTTAAAAAAATCTGATTTGAACACCACACGACTTCCTTGTACGCAAGACCAACATGAAATATAGACCCAATTATAAAATTGCACGTATTTGACGTAATTTGACATTAACATAAATTTATATATTCATTATAAAAACCAAAAAGTATATAAGTTTTAAATTTGCATATCTCGCTTATACAAAGGGCTAATTTAATAATATTGGTTATGCTAGACGCAGAATTTAATTCTTTAAAACTATTATTTGAAGCATTTATTTCTAAAATCAAAATAAAACCATTTTATTCAAGAAAAACTGTTAATAACTTCAAGTAATATGTTACTTCCGGTTAGCATATTTTAATCAAAATCTACTAAGTTATTCCCATTGGCATAAAAGTCTTATATACCAAATTTGAAAAGTTTTGGATTATATTTTAAAATAGTTTATCATTAAAATCTATTATAGGCTTCAAGTAAAGTACCACTACTGGAAATTATGTAATGACCAAAAAGGGAGGTGCACAACTAAATGTTATAATAGTTCTAAATACAAAATTTTAACTTTCTACGGCTTAACGTACAGACGTCACGACGAAATTAGTCAAAATGGATTCAGGGATGGACAAAATGGATATTTCCGTTGAAATCTGAAAACCGAAATTTTTCGCGATTACATTACTTCCTTTACTATGTACAAGGAAGTAAAAAATTGAAACCGGCTTATTTTTACAGAAAATACAGTTTTAACTTTTACTACAAAAAAATAGGTCATTTTATCATCAGGAGTATACGAACCCTATACTGACAAGCGATTAACTCCAATTTATATTTTTGAACTTTTTAATTTAAAATAAATTTTCGTTATATGAAAGCTACGCTTTCTATCAGCCCAATTTTTTTTTTTTAATTTTAATACCCCACTTGATTGATGGTGATATTTTATATTAAAAATATATTTGGAATTTAAAAAAAAATTCAAATTGTTGTTTTGAGTAAATTGATTTATCAAATTAGTGGCTAGTATTATTATAGATAAACATATACACAAATTTATTAATAGGTTAATAGTATTTAATCATGAAGTGTTAATAAGGGCGATTAATAATCGAGACATTTTAACATTTTAATTGATATCTTATTAAATTAAAGAAAATCGTATTTTATGACAAACAAATTTTGTTAGTAACGTTTGACATTAATTGTTTCGTTACATCATACAGGTAATAAAATCATAAATCATTCATTACTAGGGGCCATTAATGAACGATTTTCTATGTATTAATGAAACCCATTAATGAGCAATAAACGGTTTAAATTTATAATACGACTGTTCTGTTACAATATGTTTATGTATGAAAAATTTTTAAATTTAAATTTTTATCATGCTTTTACAAATATGTACGTCCACAACTTTATGGTTATTATAATCAGGCCCGATCCTAGCGGGTGTTCATTTTGTTCCCAGAACAAATATTTAAGAATTTTATAATTTCAACAATTTATGAAATAAACATATTAATAATAATGCATTATTCTTTTAAATACTTGGTTTGGCTGACTGGTAACATATCTATCCTAATAGGTATATAGTTTATTTCATTAAAAGACTGATGTCAATCAGTGGCGTACCTAGAAATCTTGCACCCCTATGAGAAAATTTTCTGGGCCGCCTTGATTTACAACGCTCCAAGAAAAAATTTGAAAGCAAAAAATAAATATTAATTTTTACATTATACGGTGACAGTAATATTATAATAAATTTTTTACGTAATTATTAATTAAACTTTTTCATTATTGTAATCATATTTTCTTTGTTTTAATCAAGCTTTTCTTTGTTGTAACAAAAATCTTTTAAAAAAATCCCTAAGGAATATAATCAGAGGAACATATTTTAATGGACCTTTTCAATTTAACGGCTATCTCTTTCTATCGCTGCAAATAGTAAGAAAATGGCGCGAACAACTGCCAGTTGGGCTGTCAAACGAAACGTCAAAAATATTGCAGTCATTAAAATACCTGTATTCTCAGTGAAAATTTGCATCGTTATACATTTTAACTTCAATAAAAGCTTTTGTAACTTATTTCGATAAGATTTTTAAAGTTATCTGAGATATTGTCACGTTTTACGTCTAAATTTTTTAGAAACAAGCGTAATAGAACTAGTTGTTCTTACTATGCGCAGATTCCCATTGCGCATATCTTCTATCTCTTTAAATTGAAAAGGTCCATTAAATTACCCCACTCTTGATACAGATATACATAGCTACAGGGTGTTAATCAAAAAGCTGGCCTTAGGCGTTTAACTTTGCGTAAAAGTTCCCAATTAATTTTAGACAAAAATGTTTCAAATAAAACTTGTAGATAATTAAATTATACGGTTAATTCACTAAACATTGTTTTTGAACATAGTATTAGGTAAATGATTTTATTTCTAATTCATTGTGTGCTATTGTTTAAAACTATGCTCTATTCCATTTAAGCCATTCAAAATAATATTGTGGGGGGGGGGGCATTTTTATATAAGACCAAAGGCGGTTGATAGGTTAGGATCGGCCCTGATTGTAATTAAGTTGGCAAATTATTATAAACATTAATTATAATAATTATAATAACAGGAAAGTATACTTACAAGTTTAATCATGTTGAAAAAGTATTGTTGTTTGCAGGAAATCTAACAAACTAATACCTACCTTTTTCCTTGTCGACCTATTTATACCAAATTTGTACATAAAATTCACTTGCATCTCACATCTCGACCTTGGTCATCAAGCATGTCGTCAATGTTAATTTCTGAATGCCAGTGTCAGCTCAGACTGATGTGAGATTTGTGATACCTTACACGCCCTCAATATGGTAATCTTCGCGAATTTATATAAGCGCAAATATGTTCCGTATCTGCGAGACGATCGGACGAGAGAATTTTTTAAGGTGAGACTTGATACATTTTGTCGTTTGCTTACTGATCATGTATAGGATGTAATAATACGAGACGGGAATAATTAATAAAGCAATATTATTGTAGTGTACTGTAATATGGTGCATTTATATTATATATTATATTTATTAATAATATTTACTCGTCTATTGTTGTGTTTGTCCATGATTAGTAACCAAGGTCATGGATTTCTATTATGTAGTATTTGTAACAAAACAAGATATTAAATATTTGTGCAATTAACTTCGTCAATCAAATGTACCTCTTTGAAATATTTTGCACAATAATATGAAGTCCTTTTTTGTACCAGGGCCGCTAGATTTTCATTAATTTTGCACAAAATTTGTAATTGAACAAACTAATTAATTATTTGGAGAGTATATTAAATACAGAGTGTCCAGGATAATTTGTCCAATATAAAGGAAGATCTCGACAACTATACGAACTAAAATCTGCTTTTGGCCTTCGGTCCGGTATTTGTAAAAGTAAACCGGCAAATCTATAATGAGGTAAATTAAAAAAATCTTATGTGGACACCACACGACTTCCTTGTACTCAAGACCAACATGAAATATAGATCCAATTATAAAATTGCACGTATTTGACATAATTTGACATTAACATAATTTTTTTATTATTTATTTTTTTTGTTCTAATACATAGCAAGCTATTACAAAAACCAAAAAGTATATAAATTTTAATTTTACATATCTCGCTTATACAAAGGGCTAATTTAATAATACTTGATGTGTTACACGCAGCAGAAATTAATTCTCTAAAACTTTTATTTGAAGCATTTATTTCTAAAATCAAAATAAAACCATTTTATTCAAGAAAAACTGCTAACAACTTCAGGTAATATATCACTTCCGGTTAGCCTATTTTAACCAAAATCTATAATATTATTCTAGTTGATATAAAAGTCTAATATTTTGGATTATATTTTAATATAATTTTTCATTAAATCTGTTACATGCCTCAAGTAAAGTACCACTTCTGGAAATTTTGTACTAGCCGAAAAGGGAGGTGCACAACTAGATGTTATAGCCGTCCTAAATACATAATTTCAACTTTCTACGGCTTGCCGTTTTTGAGTTAATGTGAGATACGTACGTACGTACGTACAGACGTCACGATGAAATTAGTCAAAATGGATTCAGGGATGATCAAAATGGATATTTCCGCTGAAATCTAAAAACCGAAATTTTTCGCGATTACAATACTTCCTTTACTATGTACAAGGAAGTAAAAATCTGATGTGGCCAGCATATGACCTCCCGCCAATGCCATGTTTAAAATAACAAAGGGCTTTAAGAAAAATAAGTATCACTTCCGGTTGATCATTTGTAAACATAATTTAATTTGTTGTTCCAATAAATAAAAATTTCTGTAATACTGTGAAGGATGGTATTTTTAAATAAAAATAGAGCGATAATACAAAACGATTTTATTATTTTTACTATTACATGTCACATATCATGATTATTGATATTTATTCTCTATGGTAACAAATATATAAATGAAACTAAATAGGCTGTGGACATGTATTCAAAATAGTAGGCTTACAATACTTAATTTTGAATTATATTTTATTGTTTTTCCTCGAAAATCTGTTAACAGCTTCAAGTTAAGTACCACTTCCGGTTTATCATATACAGGGTGTTTCTAGGAATCGGGACACCTCGATTATTTTGATTATTATTGGGAAAAGAAGAAAATCATTCAAATAAAAGTTATAGTAGATCAAGGGAGACATTCGCATATTGAAAAAGATTTTTTTTAACCAGTGGTTCTCAAACTATAATATAAAGTTATATTTTCTTAAAAGGAATGCTATATATTTTTTGGCACATTCGATAGAGTATTTTTTTCTGAGTTCAGCCATGTAATCATTTCATATTTTTACATAAAAACATAAATATTGAAATACAAAACCTGCTATCTGTCAATTTGAATTATTTAGTGCATAATTCCTATTCTTGCTATTTATAAAGTTACTAACAAATATTTTTTTCGTTTTAATTTAAATTCCCCTTTTTTTCATTCATAGTAACTATAAAAATTAAATTTATATAAATTTCAATTGCATTTTTCTCAATATTTTTGTCATGTAAGGATATAAAACGATTACATGGCTGAATTCAGAAAAAAAAATACTCTATCGATTGAGCCTAAAAAATATATAGGATCCCATTTAAGAAAATATAATTTTATGTTTTAGTTTAAAAACCACTGGTTAAAAAAATTTTTTTCTTCAATAAGTAAATGTCCCCCGCGATCTACTACAACTTTTATTAGAATGATTTTCTTCTATTCCTAATAATAAAAAAAATAATAGAGGTATCCCCTATCCGAGAAACACCCTGTACAGTCAAAATCTAATGTTCTCAATCATATATGTGTTTTAAGTTTTAAATACCAAATTTGAGAAGTTTTTAAATATGCCATAATACATTTTTTCACGAAAATCTGTTCAGAGCTTTGTAAAGTATCACTTCCGGTTTATTAATTATAGCCAATATCTAACATGTTGTTCCCATTGACATAAAAGTCTTAAATACTAAAATTGAAAAGTTTTGGATTATATTTTAATTTACTTTTTCATTAAAAACTGTTATGGGCTTCAAGTAATGTACCACTTTCGGGTGTCCCATTTTACCCAAAATCTAATCAATTATTTATATGAATGCAGAAAGTTTAAATACGGAAAATATAAATTTTTTGAAATTTGATGTGAGTTACTGTGCGACTACATTATTGTAAAAATAGTAAAAACGTTTTGTGGCGGGAACCATAATTTGCGCAAAATGTAAACTCAATTTTTGAAAACATTACTTCCCTTACCCTTTGTATGTAGGTTGGCGGGAGGTAAAATAATACGAAGACTCAAAGAATGATGAAGTGCTTCTCAATTCGGCATCAATTGAATAACAATATTATACGTTTAGTATTCACATTAATGTTAACAGAAAGTCCTTAAATAATATTATTCAATTTCGAATCTGTTTAATTTACGCAAATTATTTTGGGACGCAGGCGCACAAGCTCATTCCGTAATCACTAAGCATTCTGATTGGTTGGCATGTTGAATGGAAGAAGAGAATCGTCACGGCGGCAGAGCCCCGAAGCAGTACGATTATGTTCCAAGCACCCGCAAAACCCGGGTCGTTATATACGTTTTTAAAATAATTTTAAAAAACAAGTATAAGGACTCAAGTTTTACGCGTTAGAAATTGTTTTTGACAGGATTTTTTTAAAAATTTCTTTAAAAATGGGTCCAATTTTCCGCCCGGAAGACATCGTGTATCTTCGGGGGCGCTACCGCCATGATGTACGAATGGAGCCTAAGCAGAATAGAAGAATAGTTTTGTATTTACTATCGTGTGGGTGTGGATCAGGGAGTACCGTCTCGAGAACCAAGTAATTAGGATTTATAATTTAGCGAGTGTTATATTGTTTAATTATCCAAGCTTCTTTATACAATAAATTAAAATAAACATCATAAAATATTACATAAATTTGAATATACCGCTTTATAGAACTTGTAACATGTGGCAAATATCTCCTAGATGGCACCAGCGTAAGAAGATCGATCAAAAATACAAACATGTGCAAAATGTAACCTCAATTATTTGCTTACATTCTTCGTTTGTTGCCATTTGTTTAACAAGTTTAATAAAGCGTGAAAAATATTTTCATAAAGTTTGTTCAACATGTTTCTTTCTCACGTTTACATAAAGAAAAATAAGTCTGGGTCTATTACAAAAGTAATTACCGGTTTTCTAGGTTATAATAGTGTTTTTGCATATATTTTCTCACTTTTAGAATGTAAGGGAACATTATTTACGTGATGATATTGGTTGTGGATCAGAAGTCTGTATGGAATGTGATAATGAACCAATTTTGTTATCGAAACCGAATAATGCTAATGATATATGTAGACATAATCATTATATTATTTTTGATGCCAACATAATTCTGGATCAGGTATGTATTAAATAGTTAATTGTACATTAACAGAAGACAAAATTTTCTCTTTACCTACTGATATCTATTTTAATAGACATTATTTATATTTGCAGATAGATATTTTGGATGAAGATGTGATAAACAATGTAGTTATTCTACAAACTGTGTATCAAGAAGTAAGAAATCGCAGTTTACCTGTTTGGAAGAGATTAACAAGCTTAATTGAAAATACCAGTAAACATTTCTACGTATTTGCAAATGAACATCATAAGTAAGTTTATATTATACTTTTGTATTTAATAATAAAGAAAATAATTTGTAGAAATACGTATATCTGTCGAGATAATGTTAAATCTATTAATGATCATAACGACCAGTTGATACGTCGAGCATGTATGTGGTATCAAAGTCATATTCCAAGTGTAAAAATAATTTTTATAACAGATGACGCTGCTAACAGAAGATTAGCTCAAGAAGAAAAATTGTTAGCATATTCTAGTAAGTATACAAAAATCAACTCTTAAATCATACAATAATTATTATTTGTCACAAATTTCTAATCCGCCATTAGTACCTTCATTTTTGTTCTCATTCAAAACAGCCCTAATACAAATTATTCTATTTCTTACATACTGAAACATTATCTCACTCCATAAAAATAGTAATGATGACTAATTTAATTCTTTACTCTAGTAATAGATATGTTTAAAAATATACATTTATGTTAAAAATTCGAAAATCTACAAAAATATGCTCCTATTCATGACAAAATGGTTTTTCCTGAAACATTACACAGTCCACATATTAATGTTTCTAAAATTCGGAATATTTTATCATTCTTTAGAGTACATTAAGTATTCATGTCACAAAATTTGTGTCACTTGTAAAATTTACTAAACGGAATTACGATATTTTTATTTTAAATAGGCGATATGAAATAGTTTATAATAAAATATTTGTCAACATTAATGCCTCATTAATCAGTTTAAGTTATTAAGTTTGGATAAATAGGTAAAGTATTATTTACCCAAAAATAAATGAACATATATTCTTAAAATTAATATAATAAATTTATTTATAATTATATGACTAGATTTTTTTGCTAGTAAATGCTTGGGACAGCATTGTTTGAATGCACTTGTTACCAACAAGAACAATGTTTTCAAAACTACGTATTTTGATTTGAACTGTTAAAACTTTATTTTACAATTCTTTGACAGTACAACACATGAAAATAATTTTAAAAAACTGATATGGTCTGTACAATACTTCCCGCTATTTAATTTTTTTCTAACAACCTCATCGTTCCGAGGCGTCCAAACTATAACTCCGACCTTGATTTTAACCCACAAAACCCAAATATACCCATTTTCTTAATTCCAATTTCAATCCGCTGATTCTAAATTTTCAAATCGCAGGTTGATGTCTCTTCGTTTTCGAGATATGTACTTTTAAAACCCAAAATTGGGTGGAGATGCGAGCCTTTACCAATTTTCACAAAATTTGAATGATTTTCTTCTATTTTTAATAATAAAGAAAATAATCGAGGTGTCCCCTATCCGAGAAACACCCAGTATAGTCAAAATCTAATATGTTGTCCTCAATTATATCTGTGTTTTAAGTTTTTAATTATGTCATAATACATTTTTTCACGAAAATCTGTTCAGAGCTTTGTAAAGTATCACTTCCGGTTTATTAATTTTAGCCAAAATCAAATAAGTTGTTGCTATTGAGATAAAAGTCTTAAATACTAAAATTGAAAAGTTTTGGATTATATTTTAATCTAATTTATCATTAAAAACTGTTATGGGCTTCAAGTAATGTACCACTTTCGGTTGTCCCATTTTACCCAAAATCTAATCAATTATTTATATGAATGCAGAAAGTTTAAATACGGAAAATATAAATTTTTAGAAATTTGATATGAGTTACAGTGCGACTTACATTACATTATTGTAAAAATAGTAAAAACGTTTTGTGGCGTCCAAACTATAACTCCGACCTTGATTTTAACCCACAAAACTCAAATATACCCATTTTCTTAATTCCAATTTCAATCCGCTGATTCTAAATTTTCAAATCGCAGATTGATGTCTCTTCGTTTTCGAGATATGTACTTTTAAAACCCAAAATTGGGTGGAGATGCGAGCCTTTACCAATTTTCACAAAATTTGCCCCATTTTATGTTGGAATATTCCAATTAAGTGTACTTGTCTTAATAATTTTTAAAACCTCTCAAAAGTGTAGTATATTGTTTAATATTCATTATTTTCTTCATATTATATGCCATTCTTAACAATATATTTATTTATAAAAACAAAAACAATAATTCAAATTTTCTTACCGGGATCTGTGATTGGAAGTAAGGTTAATTTTCTCCTCTTCAAAACAGCAGAATTTTTTTTATTCACTACTTGATTTAAATGCCAAAACGAGCACGAAATTATAATGAATCGATTAATATATAACTTATTATTAATATCAGTCTTTTAACTACGAAAATTTTTAAATAATTATACGGCAAACAACGATCATCTCAATCGCGCGTACGCGGGGCGAGGGATAAGAAAAACCGTTAAAAGTTGAAACTTGTCTATGCCTACTCGATCCAAATTCCGGGACTTATATTTTCTTACATAAATATTTTATTAATAGAAATTAATAATTTACTGTACCTTTGGTAGTGGTAATAAGTTATGATATATTAAATATTTATGTTTTGCATTTATTTTTTCTCGTTTAGATTTCACTATTTATTAATCTTGAGCAATAAAGTTTTTCAAACATTAATTTTACTTGAAATGTGTATAAATTTCTTGTTCTATATTTTATAAGAAGAATATTTTGTAAAAATAAATAAGGGTTGAAATTTTTTGATCGGATCGCTCGGTCTGACTGAGTGAAATTGTGCTGGGTTCAAATTTGATTGTGAATATTCCTTTATCCTCTAATGGGTTAATGACGTCATCAAAGCGGGAATATTTGAATAATACCATTTTCCAGAATATATGACCGGGTTAATAGTTAAATGTTTTCTATAATAAAAAAATAATTGCTAAAATTCCTTATTGGTAAATTTTAGTGCAAGAGTATGTTAAGGGCCTAAAAACCGAAATTAATTTAGAAGACAAATTATGCAGAAAAGATTACCATGCTGATGATGAAGGTGTCGAACTATTTCCAAAACATTTAACCACTGCCGAAATTCATGAGGGAATCAAATCAGGCAAATTTCTTCAAGGAACATTTTACGCTTCCAGAGAAAATTTCTTGGAAGGTTCCGTGAATGTTGAAGGCCGGGAAGACTCAGTAAGTTTATTAATAACATTTATAAATAACACAAATAATAAAAAATTGTCAGGTTTTGCTTCAAGGCCGTTCAGGCCTAAACCGTGCAATAGATGGCGACATTGTAGCATTAGAACTCTACACTGAAGACAAATGGTCCGCACCTAGCGAAATCGTCTTGGAAGACGAAGAAGTTGATGAAGAAAACGACCCGGGAATCGTTGAAGAAAAAGAGAAAGAATTCAAAGCTCTAGCAGTGAAGAAATCGAATAAAAGACCCACTGGACGAATAGTGGGTATTATAAGAAGAAAATGGCGGCAATATTGCGGTATCATACAGCAAACTGGGGATAGTTCAAATGTGAATCAAATATTTGTACCTGCTGAGAAAAAGATTCCTAAAATTAGGATTGAGACTAGACAAGCAGAACATTTGAAAACACAGAAGATTATAGTTGCTATCGACTTTTGGAAGCAGAATTCCAGATACCCAAGTGTAAGTTGCACAATATTCACGTTCTTTTTATTCATTCTTGTCTTACACTACATTTTTCTGTTGATCTTTCTTTTTTTCTGCATTGTTATTACTGAAATTTGATTCATTTTAGGGCCATTTCGTTCGGGCTCTCGGAAAAATAGGAGACCGAGAAACTGAGAATGAAGTTTTGCTTTTGGAACATGATGTTCCTCATAGCAAATTTTCTGAAGAAGTTCTTAGTTTCTTACCGAAATTACCTTGGATAATTACGGACGATGTAAGTTTTCAACGTTAATATCTATATAATACATAAATCGTAACAGACTTAATAGGAGTGACGTCATTTCAACGTCATCAAATAATCAATAATCCCCACTTTTAAACGACTTTACTGTAACACGTAGGCTTTGAATCTTTAACAGCCGATACTAATAATCCCGGTAATAACAATACTCCCAATAATAATCCTACCGACTGCGCGGGCTACTAAGCATTTATTTATATACAACTTGCGTCAAATCGCACAATTTCTACTGACAGCCGGTAGTTTTACAGTTTCTGCCAACTGTAACTTATGAACTTCCGAATATAACATCGATGACGATACAAATAGCCCTTTGTCTATATATAACATGTATATCAATCGATATATAATCTTTAATTGAGAGTTCCAAATGATTCGAATCCCTCTTTCCGGGGGTATGTAAACAGGCAGATGTTTACACACACCTAATCACGTATATGCAGGACATATGTGGCCATTATGTTGGGAGCGGTTTTACAAAGGAATATGGGTACTTACTATTCGTGCCAGTTGACATTACTAACTGCCATACTATTTGTCTGGACCCCCTTAGTCTCTACATTGGACTCCACTAGTTTAGGTTATTGAATACCAACGCCATGTAATTTTAGGTTAAATATATTGAAATAACAAATCATGTTTAATAACTATTAACAGACCTAGGGATATTATTCATATCATAACTGCCGCAGATGTAAGTTTG
Organism: Harpalus rubripes; assembly: GCA_963082715.1. Lineage (NCBI taxonomy): Eukaryota > Metazoa > Arthropoda > Insecta > Coleoptera > Carabidae > Harpalus > Harpalus rubripes. The sequence goes on from OY720448.1 coordinate 8,651,903, forward strand.
AAATCCGAGCTCGTAGAGCGAGGATTTTGAGACATCTAAGGCTTGTTATGATTAATAACATCCGTGGTTTGTTCAATAGTTTATCGGTTTCAGAAAATTATGACAATATTGATAAATATCATTTTTTGAAATTTTCACATTAATGCTACTTTCAGATTGCTTTGGTTAACGGAACAATTATTTTGACATATGTCAATATGACAAATATTCAAATTATGTGCTTTATTTCTCATGTTTATTACTTTAGAATAAAGTAGACCGTATTTAGAACGATAGGCTAACGTTATCTGTATGTATTATTGAAGAACATTATATTTTCATTTTATTTTAATTTCATTTTGTAGACTGTTGTTGACAAGTCAGTATGGTAATAATATTACCTTACAGATACAGTTATTATTTAGTTACCAGCCTACTTTTGTACATGTAAACAATGGAATAATATCCTGAAACCGGTAAATGCAATTTCAATTTAATTAAACATTTAAATACTGTTTGGCGATTATGATAACGAACAATGATGTTTAGCGTTTATCTATACGTGTTCTTAGCATAAGCGAGTGTAACCTCGCGTGGGAGCCGCATAAATGCGTATTAAAGCTCCAGACTTCAGCGAGAGAGTTCCTAAGCGATAATGCTGATTTTGCTAAAACTCATCTCTTTACGTCTCGCCTCAGTTGAATTGCGTGTCTTTATAATTCGCAACATTTCTCAATGTTACATTACTAACTCATATTTCATTATTTGCCCATACTTTTTAAATAAAAAAATACCGGTTTCAAGCTTAGCGTCACTTTCAAAATTGTAGATTATGTTCTTGTGAGTATATTTCACAAACAGTATAGGTAGGTATGTGTATGAAACTTATGACGACCCCGCGAAAAGAAACCTCGACTAAAAAGAGCCTATTTAATTAATCATTTCAGGATTATAAGCTCCGCAAAGACCTCCGCGACATCGGCATCTGCTCTGTAGACCCCCCAGGTTGCACAGACATCGACGACGCCCTCCACTGCCGCGAACTCCCAAACGGCAACTTAGAAGTCGGCGTCCATATCGCTGACGTCTCCCACTTCATTCGCCCGGGTACTGCTCTCGACCTGGAGGCCTCCTCCAGAGCTACAACAGTCTACCTGGTGGACAAACGCATTGACATGGTCCCAGAACTTCTGAGTTCGAATCTCTGTTCTTTGAGAGGCGGCGAAGAAAGATTTGCGTTTTCGGTTGTGTGGGAGATGGACAGGAAGGCGAAGATAGTGAATACTGTTTATCATAAAAGTGTGATTAGGTCGAAAAGAGCGATGACGTATGAAGAAGCGCAAATGTTGATTGATGATAAATCGCAGACGGAAGGGTTGGCTGCTTCTCTCAGGAATTTGAACAAACTGGCCAAGATTTTGAAGAAGGGGAGGATTGAAGGCGGGTAAGAAACTTACATTTTATAATAATTTGTTATATAATAATTAGGTACATGTGAGGTCTTGTAAATTAAGCCATTTTATTTTTACTATTCCATTAGATCTATATATTTAATGTTTTCACGACCGGAAAGCATAGTGGTACAGTGCTAGCCTCTGGACTCGAGATCGTGGGTTCGAATTCGGGCCAGGTCGATTTTATCCCGACTGGTCTTGATCGGTATCTACTTCTGTTACCTTTCCAAATTTCGATACAATTAACTTGGCAGCTACAAAGCTATCTGGCTCCGGCTTGTGGTTGTAATAATGGCTTGCACTAGGCGGGTACACACATGGCATCTAAGTAAGGAAAGTCATGGCAAATGCAAAAGTAACAATTAATAGATCCTGTGCGTGTGTAAGCCACCTTAGGGATATAACCCAGAGTGGTTGAAAATCCCGAAATAATAGGCCTGTGCAAGAATTTTATGACGTCTAAGTTCTAAATTTTGAAAGATATTGTTCTTTAAAGAATATCAAATTTGAAAATATCACGAAATAACCATTAGATGTTTTACAATTAATTATTGAAATTTGTGTAATATTTTGAAAATATCACGTGATCTGGAACAGAATGTGACGTCAGAGCACATACAGTTTAACATGTGACAAACTGTCGCCTACTTTTATTTATATAAATAACGTAAACTGTTTTCCTATTGTACTGTTGTGCTCCGACGTCACAGCAGTTGGGCGTTGTTCTTCATGACTATTTCTGGCCTCAATCTTTTTATTTAATTATTTACGAAAATAAAAAATTAATATTATTTTTTACATTACTATAAAAAATATTGCATAATCTATCATTTGAAATGTGAAACCGGCTCATTTAATATTTTACTATTAAATGTAGAAATAAAACCACGATAAGAACAAGAAAATTGCGTCATCAATGGTCAGGTGCGTGGCAGGGGAAAAAAGTGACGTTTATGATTAGCTATAGCCCGAATCCATTAAATATAGAGAAAAATGAATATTGTGCACGCCGCTGTACAGGTGTCTCATTTTCGATGTTTTTTTTTAAGGTATCTCGGGTAATATTAATGATAGATCGAAACCGTTTGCACATTCCAGGGTCATTTTCCAGAAAAGTTTAATAGTCACCACAGGAATTTTCGATCTTCTTTTGTTTCTGAGCTACATGCAAAAACTCGTTTTTCGCTCATTTTGAAAATATTTCATATCTTATTTATTATGATTATTAGAGAAAAAATGTTTTAAACAATTTTTTTACCGTTTTTTATAGAGAATAAAATGGCGTAATTAGATTTTTTTTAAACTTAATAATTCTCGAGACATAACACAAACTTATGATTTTTAAATGGGAACCTATATTGATAACAGTCTCATCTTTTTGCTTATTTTATAAGCTTTTCAATGATATATAACAAGTCTACATTCTTTTGTTCGCAAAACCGAATAATGACGTAGCTAGCTTGATCTTAACGTGTACGCACTCTAATATTATGAAGAAAAGTCTCAGCATTTTTATGAATTCCTTTCAGTGCTCTAGTTCTCGCCTCTCCAGAAATTCGCTTCCAAATAGATAACGAAACCATGGATCCAATAGATGTACAAACTAAAAAAACGTTTGAAACCAATTCTATGGTAGAAGAATTCATGTTATTGGCTAATATTTCTGTAGCTGAAAAAATATTAGCCGATTTTGCGGAATGCGCATTATTGCGAAGACATCCTGAACCGCCCGTTTCCAATTTTGAACCTTTGGTTAAGGCCGGCCGCCATTTGGTAAGTAACAATTTTACGTTTCGGAACATAGGGGCGGAATTCCCCCGCTTTCTTGACCGAGTTTTTATTTTGGCTAGTAGTTATCATATACACTAACCACTAGAGCACAGCTGACTGCTGGCCTTTCGAGCCGGACACTTTTGGTCTTGTCAACTATGTTTATCTTCAACACTATTTTGAAGTCGCTAAAGGGTAGTAGTAGTGTCAATAACCCATTGCTAGATGGCGAAGATTTTTTTTGAAAATTAGCGCCGTTGCTACTTTCGTTGGGGATCGGCAGAAGTCATTCACAATAATTACAATCCGGGACCATTCCGATAACACCTCGTATATTCTTTATATAATAGGTTATTGATAAGTTTGTAGTCTAACATAGAAACGAGTATTTTTTCGGTCAAATTCAGTTTTATTTTCCAAAATTATCCATCGATACTCCAACATCTTTAACCCATCCAAAAAGTAGATGGAGTCTTGCTCTGCAAAATAAATTTCTTATGAGTAAATCCAATGTTTTGATTGTTACTTCATCCCCTCGTTCGTCCCAGAAATATACTGGTGGATCCAAGTATCATCAGAAGTTGTTTCACTTAAATCGCTCCAACAGGGCCTTGGAAATGTTCCTTCGACTGCTTTTTTTGTCCAAAGTGAGCACCCAACACCCAATCACCTTTCACAGGCTCAATCCTTTTTGTAATATATGAAAAATGCGTTCCCTCGATATGCCCACAACCTCTACTATCTCTCCAACTTTGATTCGACGGTCATCCAGTATCATCTGGTGAACTTTTTCGATGCTGACGATGGTAGTCACAGTTGTTAACCATCCTGAACGCTCATCATTAATCTAGCTAGTACGACCACTTTTGAATTCAGCTGCCCATCTTTTCACAATGGCAAATGGGTCTCCATAAACAGCGTCCAACTCGACTTTACTTCGCGTAGACGTTTTGCCTTTTAAATGTAAGAATTTAACTACTGTAGGATTTTTGATGTTTTCATTTTTATGAAAACATTGAATTCCATTGATTCTCAAACAATAACCACACGTCCAAAAAAGCTGAAATTTTCATAGGTATATTTCAAAGCCTCGTACAAAGCATAAACAACAGAGGTTTCAAAGTTGTTTATTTCTTCATTTTTTTAATATGTTAATCTGTACATAAAATTTCTACTATGCCGGAAAAAAAATTATTAAAGTTTCAATAAAAGCGTACCGAGGAAAAACTGATAGCCCCTTTGACGTCATCTACACCGAGAATAGACATTTCTAGAGCTGAACATGGCGGAGGCATGGCTTGCGCTTTCGAACAGCCATTAGCCAATAGCATTTGCCGGTGTCAATCACGTGACAAACATGGCTAATACTGAATAATTTTGACGACTAACGATATCTACATGTTGGCTAAAAACTTATCAATGCCCTCTCGTAATGTATCATTATTGCCGGAATCTGTGGGAAGCCGATTGATTCATCTAATAATAGATAAGGTAGATGCACTAGCCACTAGTCCAAAGCTGACTGTAGGTCCTTCGAGCCGGATACTTCTTTATTTGTCAACTATGTTTATCTTTTCACGATGGCAAATAATGGAACAGAGACCCCGTAAACAGCGTACACATCGGCTTTAATTCGCGCAGACTTATTGTTTTTTAAATGTTACAATTTAACTACGGAACGATTTTTGATTTTTTTAATTTTTTTATAAAAACATTAAATTCGATTGACACAAATAATGATTCTCAAACATTAACTAAGCGTCCAAAATGGGTGAAATTTTCAGAGGTATAGTTCAAAGTATAAACTATAATTTTGATGATTAACGACATGTACATGTTGAGGCTTCTCGTTATTGCTGAAATCTGTGGGAAGTCGATTGATACACCTAATATATAAAAAACCATGATGATACGTTCATATTTACTTCGTAGGGCTTCGAAATCGACACCAGCAGTGGTCGCCAACTAGCCCTCTCCCTCGACAAAGCAATTAGCAAAGACAACGCCTACATGAACACAATGTTCCGTATTCTCGCCACAAGATGCATGCTTCAAGCTCAGTATTTCTCCAGCGGGATGTTTCCCAAGGAGGAATACAAACATTACGGTCTTGCTGTTCCATTATACACACATTTCACTTCGCCAATTCGTCGTTACGCCGACATTATAGTGCATCGACTCCTAGCGGTATCTATAGGCGCGGATGTTACCTATGCAGAACTGCTGGACAAGAGGAAGACGCATGAATTGTGCCATAACCTCAATTATAGGAATAGGATGGCGCAGTATGCTGGAAGAGCATCGGTTGGACTCAACACACATGTAAGTTGTCGTTTTTTATGGTTAAGCAATGGGCTGGAATTTTACAATTTTATTTGCCGAGTTCAATAGGGCTGTTGCAAGAATTTTTATAACTTCTAAGTACTAAATTTTAAAAGACAATGTTCTTTAAAGAGCTTAAAATTTGAAAATATCGCCAAATATCCATTAGATATTTTACAATTAATTATTGAATTTTGTGTAAAATTTTGAAAAAGTCACATGGTCTGAAACAGAATGTGACGTCAGAGCACATACACTTTAACATGTGACAAACTATCGCCTACTTTTATTTATATAAATAACGTAAAGTGCTTTCCTATTGGCTATGAGTGACGTGCTGTATGTGCTCCGACATCACAGGAGTGGGGGGTTCTTTTTCATGGCTATTTCTGGCACCAATCTTTTTATTTAATAGGGTAGTTCAGTAATTACGTCGTATGCGGCGCGCTTCATTTAAACTACTGTCCTACCGGTAAACACATCTTTCAAAGTGAACCTTATTGCCACAGCAAATAAGAACTATAATTTTAAGCAGTTCATTTCGTCGCCAATATCTTACTTAATTAATAAAAGTTAGCTATTTAAGCTATCATTCAGTTAAGTTTGAATATTACCCTTTCAATTAAACAAAATATATTATCCTAATTAGTAATAATAATTATTCTATTTAAGTTTTAAAACATGTTCGTGAAACATCGCGTGAAGCGGCCAGAAGGCCCGTTTGAAAGACAGCGAACCATTTTTATGTTACAGTACACTAAGAACACGACATAATATTAATATATTAATGTGGATAAATAAATTTGTAAATGCTCAAAAACGCCAACAAGCAAAATCTCAGTCGGTATGTCGGTAAACTCTCGGCTATGTTTGAAGCTGCGCAAAAATGATGCTCTGTAGTTTAGAATGTGCAGAGTTGATTTCAATTTGAAATAAAACCTTTATTATTTATTAATGTATATATATATATATATATATATATATATATATATATATATATATATATATATATATATATATATATATATTGTATTACGAAATGATAGAAAAATGTTTACAATTTGATGTTATTAATACGAGTACCTCAAATTACAAAATTACAAGCCTTTAAATTATGACCCTTATGTGCTTCATATTTGGCGCTATGCTTTGACGTCACACTATTCTACCCCAGTATTTACGAAAAAAAAAATATATATATATATATATATATATATATATATATATATATATATATATATATATATATATATATTTTAAAAAGTTTTATTTAAAATACTTTTAAAAAAAATGTGAAACCGGCTCATTATAAAATAAAAAATATATCTATTTAAAATACGATTTAGAGAAAAATTCTAGCCATCTGCTCGCTAATTGTTCGAACTAACGGTCATGTGTCTAATTCTCAATAAAACGCATATATTTTAATTTTCAGATGTTCTTCCGAGGCAAGGAGACAGAAGAAGACGGCTACATTCTCTACGTCCGTAAAAATGCTCTTCAAATACTAATCCCTAAATTTGGATTAGAATGCACTTTATATCTCCCTAAAGATAACCCAAAAGTTAAATTTGAATACAACGAAGAAAACCATACGCAGAAATGCGGAGATATTATTTTTTACGCTTTTGATCCAGTTAAAATACGTATAAGTTTAGATTCAAATAATATTCAACACGAGAAAATAATTCTTCATTTAGTAGAGCCGTATATTGAAGGATTTAGCCGTTCTTCAAATGTAGAAACTAAGAGAAAAATTGAGGAAAATACGGGAAATCAGGAAGAAAAACGTAAAAAGGGTAAATACAAAACGAAAAAGAATAAAAATAAGTAAAAAGTTCAAATTTTATTTTAAATTATTTGTGTTCATTCAATATTACAGGTGAATAATTTTAAGATTTCAAGAGTGAATATCTACTTTTTCAAATTTTGACTTGAGTGTTGATTTAATAATATTACAAATGATTATTTTTAAGATTCCAATAGTGTTGTCATATTTCTTGATGCATAATTTTGTACTATAGATTAATAAAATAAAAATATTTTATCATATTATGTCTTTACTTTACAGCTATATCAAGTGGGAAACATTTAATTATTAATATATTAATTCTTTATTACCGTCATTACAATAAAATCACATCATGAATTATAATAACAGGGGAAATAATACACTTAATGTTGACTTTATAACTTCTAATTTGGTAAACATTACAAGTAACATTGAATAAATAATTTACTTGAAGATTGCAAGTATAGTAAATATTAATGCAAAATTCTTTAAAAAATATGTACATACATATATAAAGTTTAGCCTAATAATAAACATGTTTAATTATAAAGTATTTTATTCAAAATGTGAAGTAAAAAAATATTTTATTATATTGGGACGTCACAGCCCCAACAAATACAAATTCAATACTTGATACATTGTGTTTAAAAATATGCAAAAAAATAAAATAAACAAAAACACGTGGTCAGGTTATGTTTATGTTTAATTTTACGCGCTTCTTCCTTGACGCTATTCAGTAATTTTCTTTGTCTTTTTACTTCTGGACAAGTAGTAAATCTCTTTTCAACAACTTCATTCTTAATATACTAATAATTAATATTTAATAATTCATTATTTAAAACAAATAATAGGAATTTTTATTTTTCGTGTACTCGTGGATAAAAGCCTGTAAAGAAAAGTGATACTTTATTACTTAGCAACACTTTTCTTTATAAAAAATATCGTTCTACAATCCAAATATTCAAAATTGTTTGTTTATTCGTCTTTGCAATATTTTATTTTAATAACACGTGAATCTGAATCCCGCTTCATCATAAATTATTATCAAATTTGATAACAAATTACATTGGAAACGAATATAAGTTGAAAGACAAAAGTGGTTATTTGTTATACAAAATGCGAAATAAACACATAAAGTGACAAATAATTGCGTACCAATTTGATATTAAGAAAGTAACAAACAAAAATTGATTGAAGTAGATGACACTGGCAACAACGCAGATCTGAAGTAGTCGAAATTATATTGGATAAACTCGTCTCTTGTCTCTAATTTCAGCCATTTCAGCTAATCAGAGATGACAAAACTATTCCCTATGCTCCGCAATACTGAATGGCTTAAATGGAACAAGGGGGGCATCCGATTATAGATGAAAATGTTTTTTTTAAACCAGTGGTTTTCAAATTATAATACAATGTTATACTTTTTTAAATGGAATGATGATATATATATATATATATATATATATATATATATATATATATATATATATGTGTTTTCTTTTAAATATATATATTTTTTTCATTGTTAATAATTTCTTTATAATCATAGACAAAATGATTAAGTTTTTGTTTTGTTGAAATAATTTTTTATCGGAAATAAATGCTTGTCCTTTCAATCATTTTACGTGGCAACATGATGCCTCCTCATATCTAGTTCATTAGAATTTCACTACGTGGCGCATCAAAAAATGACGTCAGGATGCAATAAAAATGTAAAAGGTCCGTACGTGTTTTTCATACTATTTTTCCTATTTCGCTTTAATTTACTTTTATTTCAAAATTATTATTAAAAGAAAAAAATATCAAAGTCGGCAAAATTTTAGACAACAGTTAATGGGGCCTATTCTGTAACTCAGTGGTTAATTTTTAACCATTGGTTAATTTTTTTAACGAACATGTTGACATATAACAAAAAGAGGGATTTTTGGTTGTCAAATCAATATCTATTGGATAAAAATTTTAACCAGTGGTTAAAAATTAACCATCGATTTACAGAATAGGGCCCATTAAGAAGTTAAATTACAGTTAAAATTTATATTTATTATGTTATGAACCTACAAAACAAATACTTTCAATTTTAATTTAAAAGAGTGCTTTACTGTTTGATGTAAATATTTTATTATAAAAAATCTAATTATAGTAATTTTCCATGAGAAATAACTGGTAATAACAGCTAAAATGAAAGATATCTTGATATTCATTTGACATACTCGATTACCAACTTCATGGCTGTATTAAACTTAACGATAAATCGACAGATTTATTGATCGACTGCGACCTTCAATTTATCGGTACGTGTAAAACAGAAAAATCGATCAATTTATTTACGACAATAAATTGATGAAATAGAACGAGTTCTATTTTCCGCAATTTTCCGTCGATTTTTTAGGGAATATTTGGTTACTTTTCTAGTGTCAACTTTATAGTATTTGACATTTCAAACTATATTTAATATGTGCTTAATTCCAAGGTTATAATTACATATATTCACTAGTTTTATTCAATTTTAACAAGTACGCTACAAGAAAGGTTACACTTTTAAAAAACTACAAGAAAACTGGAGCGCTGCTAGGTTAAACTCTAATCTCACAAATATATAAAATAATATTAAGATGTTGGTAGTCCTAATTTCAACAAAAATAAATTGATAGAAAATCGTTACGTATAAATTCTCAACGACTTGTAAGATAAATTGATCGATTTGTCCGTCAATAAATTGAACGATTTATTGTTAAGTGTAAAACCGCTATAAGATAAATTGATAGATTTATCCGTCAATAAATTGAACGATAAAACAGCTATCACAATCCCCATAAAGTTATACAAAATTTTAGTTGACATTATTTACGAATTATACAGAGGCACATTTTCGGGCTGTCATCTATTGATATTTTCCTTGAACTACACCTGTGACTTAATTCACTCCGTTGATATTTTACAAACAAATCGTTGTCATGGTGACAGTTGCAAGATGGTGCCAGGGTGCCAAATATGAAGTGAGTGTATGGTCTTTGTAACAGTATTTCCCGCCACATTTATAAAGAATACATGACAAATATGAAATTCAGACAGACAACTTTAAAAATGGCGATGGTATGTTTGTAATCTAATCTTCTATCTCAACTTCTACATCGTCGCACTCTTTCTTGCGTGTGACGTCAAAATCATAACCCTCCATTGCCCTACGAGCCCGCAGAGATACTAGCCAAAGTGAAATAAATATGCATTTACTGCACTTGTTATATAAAAATTACCTAATTCATTATAACTCATATATAGTATATAAGCCGACAGAAAGATGGCTCTGCATTTACAGAACATTTTAAACGTCTGCAGTAAATTATTTATTCAATGCAAATAACACGAATAATGTACAATCTAAATAATATGAATAATAAACTGTCTCTGCATTTCATAATTCGGTAAATAAAATTCAATTCTTAGTTAAGATAGCGCGTGAGAGTTGACAAAGCGTAATAAACCGATTAACAAAGTCTACCGGGCAAGCTTTTGTCAAATTGTGGCTCAAATCAAATGGATCTTGAACGCACATGGGAGACATTGAGCGAAAAACTTCGTTCTGATCACTTTCGTTGATTTTGGCTACGTACGCTGCCATTTCTGGAGGTAGGCGCTTTCCTTTGTCAGTGTAGAAGTCTGACTTTAAAATGGTTTGCCCTAATAATGGACAAACGACCTACAAAACACGACAGCAATCAAAAATCATTTAGCTATTGAATTAGTTATAGAATTCGACAGAAAATGTTAATTTTGAAGTGTTCAAATTATTTTTTAGCGTAATAAAAAGGAAGTGTATATTGCACTTTCCAGATAGAGGCGCAAAAAATCAAAGAAATTTAATAATGATCAAATCAGTGGTGCCATGGAATAATAAACTAATAAATAAATGCGCACACTGATAGCTACTGTTGTTATTAGATGTATTTTTGAATTAGAACCACAACTGATATTAAATTTTAAAATTGTGTTTAAATAATAATTTAATTTATAATTGTTTTTTTCTTATTTTTAAAATCTGTTAAAGAATAAATAGAATTTTATACACGACGACAGAATTTAATTGTCGACTCGCGCAAAATAATTGACCTTTTCAATTTAAAGAGATAGAAGATATGCGCAATGGGGATCTGCGTATAGTAAGAACAACTGAGATCTATGGCGTTTGTTTCTAAAAAATTAGACGTCAAATGTGAGAATATCTGAAATAACTTTTAAAAATCTTATCGAAATAAGTTATAAAAGCTATTATTGAAGTTAAAATGTCTAACGATGCAAATTTTCACTAAGAATACAGGTATTTTAATGACTGTAATATTTTTGACGTTTCGTTTGACAGCCCAACTGGCAGTTGTTCGCGCCTTTTTCTTACTATTTGCAGCGATAGAAAGAGATAGCCGTTAAATTGAAAAGGTCCATTCACTCGCGATGAATCTGTAAATGAACTATTTGTTTATTTTTTACTCACCACCATATTGAATTTGAACTTCATGTAGAATTCGAAAAATTCTGTCAAAATTTCTCTTGTAAATAAATTAGAGGCTGGGTACAGGGCAATCAGATCTTTCAAAGGTTTCTCGTAACTAAATGTCTGCCACCCTAAAACAGTAAATATATTGATTTATTGTTACTAATAAGTAATAAATCATTTTTATTAATTACCTGCAATAACTTTACATTCCGATGTATCAATTTCTCGAAGTGTTTTAATTGAAGGAAGTAAACTTCTTTGTTGGAAGTAGAAAATTACTAACATTGCCAATGCATATGTAGTTATTCTTTCAGACAAGCTGCACAACTTCGACCATCGTTTTAGGAATAATATTACTGTTTTTAATTTGGGTTGAACTGCTATGCACAATCTACAATTATAATAGCATTTGATTTTTACCTTCCGACACCTTTAGGTAGTCCTAATTTCAACAAAAATAATTTGATATAAAAACGTTGTGTAAATTCTCAACGACTTGTAAGATAAATTGATCGATTTATCCGTCAATAAATTAAACGGTTTATTGTTATGTGTAAAACCGCTATTATAAATAATTATCATTTTTCCCACTGCTTTTGTTTAGTCTGGATGTCACCGATCTTTGACAGTTATGTGTTGATGTTATTATGCATACGTGCGTGACTTTGGCTGCACTACGCTATGATACTCTTCACCTTGCAACCCCTAGCCTCTCACGGAAGAGAAAAGATTTTTATGCTCTGTTCCATTTAAGCCATTCAGAAGATGGCACTGGCAACAGCGCAAATCTGGAGTAGCCGAAATTAGATTGGGTAAACTTATCTCTTGTCACTAATTTCAGCCAATCAGAGATGTCAAAACTATTCCCTATGCTCCGCAATACTGAATGGCTTAAATGGAACAAGGTATAGTTTTTTAGACAGTCGGGATAGTACTCTTATGGTATAAACTTGATATAGTCTGCATTAATTTGTCACGTCGTGAAGACGTTTGTTGTCGAAAATGTTTTAGTTTTGGGCGTTGGCTAATCGCCAGGCCACTGAGTTACAATGTAACATGCAACATGTTAGTAATTTGTTTAGTTGTTTCATTATGTTTAGTTTAATTAATAATACATACATACATAAAATCACGCATTTCCCACTTAGTGGGTTAGCACAAACCCGAAAGAATAAAAATAACATCATCCAAAAAATAATCAGTCTCTCTTTCAACAACATTCTTACTAACCTAACATCATAGGTACAACATATATTCCTCACTCTTAACATATTAAAGTGACCGATTTTCGGTAGCGAAATACCGCAACCGGACCACAATAATAGTTACGAAACAATCATCCTTCGCCACACATTCCTGTCTAAGCACACTTCTTTCGCCTCGGCCACATTCATAATCGCATTCATACACGCTCTTCTTCTCTTCCCACTCGGAAACTTTCTCTCTTTTAGTACCTTATCAATCACATCCATCCACTTACATACTGGACGGCCACGCAATCGAACACCCTCAATTTCACCAAGATATATAATAATAATAATAATAATAATAATAATAATAATAATAATAAGTGTATAATATATGTAAATATGAAACTATAGTTTAAATCGCAATCAAGTCCATGTCCAGAAATCTAAGTGTTCGTCAACATCCCTCATCAGTCAACTAGTGAGTGTAAAGTATAAGTGTGTGTAGGTTCTTCCTTTTAACCAAATCGTGGACGCCAATCATCCAAGCGTCCACCAGTCAGAATAAAGAGTGTCATCTTTGGAAAACAAGTAAGCAGTATGATCATCAGTTAGCAGACCCCCCTCGTGTTACAAAGACAGGCCTCGTACATAATAAAGCACGAAAGTTTAACCACAGTTTTCTGGTTACGTAAGTGTATTACCCAACAACACTTACTCTTAAACGTCAACAAAATAAATCGCGGTAAAAACCGGGCATGCGCACACACCATCAATTGAAGCAACTTCAGTTATGTGACTTACTTTAAAAATTCGGTGTTTTCGACGCTAAGTCCATGCCGAAAAGACAAATCACAATCAAGCCCAGTAACTTTATGAAACGCTTGAACAATAGGTGTTCGTGCATTAGGAATAGCAAACACATCGACAAAATCTTTATGTTTCTTTAATGCTTTAGACACATCATTAACTATTCTAGCCTGACTATCCGTATCTTGATTTATATCCCCATAATACATGGAACCTGTGTCTACAAAAACGTCCAAATCGCTGACCTAATAATTAAAATATTAAAACTGAGTAATTATAATTAAATAAGTTTATTACCAAATTTCCTAATCCAGATACTCTAGAACCAAATGGATATGCCTCACATTCCCCAAATATCGGCTCTAAAGCCTTTTGGATACCTTCACAGCACTGCCAGCTCAAACCAATTTGTTTTAGGACTTCATTCGATTCTTTACCTAGTTTGTAAATTTCTTCTGCAAATAACTGTTCGTTTCGCAGTAAATTAATTACATGCGTAGGTAATTTGATTTCTGAAAAAAGAATTTTTTATTTGTGATTTGTAAATGTACTCGTAATAATGTACTACCTTTAGGCTTTTTTATTTTCTTCGCAATTCCGAAATTCTCTCGAACGTGTTTATTTATTGTAAAATTATTTCCATAAAAAACAAAATAACAAACGGTGCATTCATATTCTTTAAAACAACCACCTCTAGGTTCCCTGTTTTTGGGCATTGCTTCAGTTCTAAAATAAATTTATACAGGTTTATCAAAAACTCTCCATTTAATTTTAGAAGCAAGATATTTGAGTGTGGCTTAGCCCAATAGAGAAATAGGGCTGGGTAAAATGAAAATGTTGTTAGGGTTGGGCGCCAGGGGAATATTACAAGCCCCCTCAACTAAATAAGTGATTACGCACGGTACAAAAAAGGACGAGGCGATTAGTAATAAAAGTTCACGTGAAAAATAAGATTCTACATTTTTGTTACCTACCGGAATTTTTTAATTTCCACTTTTGGTGGCCAACGTAACTTGATTTAAAATTTCAAATAGTAAAGACAGATCTAGTATGTTATTAGTAAAAAAAAAGAATTTCCGGTTAACTGTAAAAACGAAAAATGGGCACCCGGTATTTCCAAATGACAAGATATAACCGCCACTATCGCAAATTAAATTTGATTTAATATAACAGTAAGATTTTTGAGAAGTAAACATTGATAATACATCTAAAATTATAACAATCGTTATATGTATGTAAAGAAATAATACTGTTGCTAACATTGTTAAATATTTATTTATTTTTTAAATAAATAAAATTAACTGGTGGCAGGGAATGTGCTGGCCATCTTATAGTAAAATTAAAAAATTGTGGTATCAAAAATTGCAGAATTTTTATTCTAAAATTCTTTTCTGTAAAATTAAATAATAAAACTAAGACTGTCGGTGAAAAAATTCCTATTAATAAGCGAGTTATAGTCCTCCGAAATTTGAAAATATAGATGTGACGTCACGAATATAAGTTTTTATATCAAACTATTTTCTTCGTGGACCTAAATGTTCTTGAAATATATGCTATTTCTAAATTATATTTATAAAAATAAATGAATATTATTATACTGTACAAGTCGACATGATTTATAATTGGAAACGTATTTAAATTATTAAGTTTAATGCAAAATATTTATATTCAAATAAAAACTGTTTGAGAATTGCACTACTGGATTGATAGCCACGCCTGCGCTATTTGAATTTTTCTACTTCCATTGCCATTCCGCCCCTAACAAGGTATTCGTTATATATTTATAGGTGGTCTTTGAGTCGCCAATCAAAATAATATATAGGGATTTCATATGAGTGACGAGCTGCTAAAACAACAACCCCCTTATTTCCGAAGAATTTCAATTATATAATTTTATTTCTTTATTAATATTCATTATTAAGCATATACTTCCACTATTTTTTACTAATTTCTCTTAATTCGATTGAGCTGTAATCCCCTATTGGGATCTTTATTACCTTATGGCTTATGAGATAAGAGAAGTCGAAGTTGTCCCATTAGTAGACCATCTTAAAGATGTATTTGTTTTTCGCTAGATAAAAACAACGATTGTGACAATAAACAAATGAAAAGACAATGGGATATTCCGGCATTTTTAAAATAACTATTTTTCGTTAGTTCTGCACCGTAGGATTATGAATATATAATTTTGAGTAAGAAAATGCAAATATTAGAGGGACACGTAATAATTAACACAAATAAAATGAATAAAATATCAAATACAAAATACATGCTCGTAGTAACTACTAGCGCCATCTATGTTTCTAACGGCATATATTTCATCTGAAATGAGAAAAAAACACGCAAAAGCATATCAATATGACGTCACAGTTTTCAAGGACGTTTTCTAGATATGTAAAGAATTTAAATTTTCAAACATCAAATTATGAATGAAAACTTTGCCCTAAACATGTTTTATAGTATTTTTTGCTTTATGAAGATGTGAACCATAGAAAAAACTTACTATTTTGCATAAATTCCATAACACCGGAATACCCCATTATAGATTATAATGAGGTCGTGCACGATTTTAAATTTTTAACTTTAATCGATAGAGTAATGAAAAATAATAGACCCGTATTTTTTATTTTTTCTCAAATCATTCTTTAATACTGAAAAAATTGCAATTAAAAATGACATTGTTCAAAACGCGGCTGATTTTCTCCACCTCGTCCTTTGCCCTGTGACGTCAGCGTTTCATCAACGCGGCCATTTTGATTATCATATTAGCTTAAACGTCAAAGAGACAGTTAAAGATAACCTGAAACGCTGTTTTGTGCCATCGTGCCAAAATACTAGTAAAAATAGTGAGAAAATATTTTTAATAGTATCGCGTGATACAAAAAAACGTAACTCGAGAAACAGTTACTGTTTGTATTGAAAAATACAGATTTGATACGCAACAAAACAACAGTAAAGAAATTCTAAGAATACACAACGAACAACGTAGACAAAAAGACGAAAAAGTAAAAACGAATGACTAATGACCAGCAGCTGAGTGATACGTGGATAACTTCAGGTCAAAAGAAAATTATATTTATAAAAATGAATAGAATGATGTTTTATTAATATATTATAGCATTTCTATCAAATATTTAGATATGTAATTCTCAATTTATAGTCTATATATTGTTTTCTTTTAGAAATTCTGTGTCGATATAATAAGGCTGTATGAAATGAGTCTGAACTTGCAGTGTGAAATGCTGACATCACAACATGGCTGGTTTTTTGCAACTTTTTAAAAATGTCATACTTAAAAACGATTTTATACAACAAAAAAAGTAAATAAAAAATAATTTATTCATACATATTGATAAATTAGACTATGTTTGTTTGATTTAAACAAAAAAAAACGAACAATTTTTTTTGCATGACCAAATTTGTTTATTTTCAGTACTAATTTTTTAAATTAATTTTCATAATATTCCGGTACATTTAATTTTCATGTTTTCATGTGCACGTTATAGTAGGCGATGACATATTGAAAAAGAAATTTAAATAACGTATCAGTGCTGTGTAAGTTAAAAATATCAATGAAAATAAACAAAATAAACTTAAAAATAAACAGATGATAACACGTAACTGATAATTCCTTTTGTATCATTGAACCAAAAACATTATTTCCTTATAAATTTAATTTTAAAAAATATATTTTTGCTGTGTGAATCAAATGAACTCCTGGGGCAAAATGTTTAAAAAACTTAAATTTTGTTTTATTTTCCTCACCTTTGCTTGTGTTCGACGCATGATAAATGCTCACCCCATTTCACCTCACTCCGAATAAACTTATAACATAAATCACAATAATAGTTATATTTCTGTTTCGCGCAATGAAGTTCAGCATTCTTTTTATGATCAGCCGACGCTACATGATTTCTAATATCCGCCACAACATATGAAATACTCTTCATACATAAAGTGCATTGCGGAGTTGAATTAACTATTTTAATGTACTCTAAATGAACTTGATATCTATTTTCAATTGCATCTAGTAGGTCTTCTTGCTTTTCTTTAAATGCTAGAACGATATTGTGTCTTGGCGGGGGTTTCGTTTCAGGTTTCTGTGTTTCAGTTGCTTTATTCCCATTTGTTTGAACATTGTCGTTGTTTATTTCCATTTTTGAAGTTCCCTGGGGCGGATCTTCAACAAATTCAACTGTATCATTTTCTTCCGGACTTCCTAATTCGTCATCTTCGCTAATTTCGTCAGTACTTTCACTTTCTTTCTGCGAATCATTCAAGGAAATAGTTTCTACACCAGATACTAGTGCAGATATTTTATTATCTGAATTGTAGATGAATTGAGACTGAACAGAAATTTCTGAAGATTCTTCATCACTGTTAGAAGGCTCTAGTCCGACTGTTTTGAGCATTTCGTCGAAGAAATTGTACTTGGCAAATCTTTTAGTGTTTAAACGTATTCTATGAATGTGAGTGTTAATATGGTGAATTAATTTTTCTCCGTTTATTTGTAAAGCACACACTTTGCAATATAGAAATTCTAGTTTGTAACTAGGTCTAAAAACTGTTTGGTGTAATTGTACATCGTATGGAACATTGGAAAATATTGCATGATAGTCCTTAACTCTATTAGCAAGTTCCCTGGCTTTTAATCTATTTTTGTGTTTATTTCCAGATATATGAAAATAAACACATTTATCCTGGTACATATCGGCTTTACACAATAAACAATGAAATCTTTGTGGTGTAACTGCCTGAACAGTGTAAAATTTGTAATTTTCTTCCACGAAGCAAATATTAGAACAAATTTCTAACGGGTATAGCACGTTGCGAATTTGCGCATTATAGAGGCACAGTGGTAGAGAGTTATTAACAAATTTAGCAGCAACAGTTGTTGAATTACCTGATGTTTTTTCAATTGACGCGCAGGGTTCACTTTCTGTATTGCAATTTTCTGGCTCTATAAACAAAATCTCATTATAGAGGAAATCACAGTTAACAAGAAATAAAATCAACATAGCTTTGATAAAATAAGATTTCCCCTTCCCCTTATAACTATTCTGGAATCCAAACAAAAGAATTCTAGGAGGCGATTAGTCATTTGTTTGCATTTTTCTTGTTCCATAAACAAAAACTCAATATACAGGGTGTTGAAAAACATGAATAGACTGTATGGAGATCAAAGAAAGTTTTAGTAAACATGAACTTAACTGACAGTTAAAGTTACAGTATAGATATAAAGTTGTAAAAATTACACATGGGCCAATTTTTCGATGCAACATTTTACGTTTTAACTAACAACAGATAGTTTAACTAGAGATTAAAATACCAGGCCTAAGACCCGGTTTCTTAAAAAAATCTGTGATTAAGATTTACTTCCAAAGTAAATTTAATTTTATGAACAAATACGTATTCCCGACTGAAATTAACCCGTAGCCACCAAGCGGCAAACTGGCGAACCCTCCGAATTGGTAATGGCAGCCAATCACACCTCAAAAATTTCCAACCAATTAGAAAATAAGTTTGCAGTTTCTTTCTCAAACTTGTTGCCATTTCGCAATAACCACTGAAGACCTACGGGCTTTTGTGACTGGCAACAAGTTTTCGAAAAATCTGTCAAATTATTTTCAATCTATTCTCACTCTCTTGTTATATTATTACTGAAAACATTTGCCCGTATTCTCACCTCTTGAAGTAGCGCTACTTCCGAAAAATCGGTACTTCAACTTTAATATAAAAAAATCTGATGTGGCCAGCCCATTATCTTCCGTCGGTTCTATGTATTTTGTACAAATTTCATACAGAAAATTCCTTACTAAAGATTATATTTCTTGTACTTTACCTTCCGGCAGTTGCATGTATTTTATGCAAATTCCATACAGATAATTTATAGCAAAAGATCCTATATTTTCAGTAAAATTATAAGACAAACACACTATGTCAATTTCACTTGACACTGATATCTTTCAATCAAAATTTTCTTAATATAGTAGCTGTTTCCATAGATATGGCTACTTTATGAAATAATTTCTTTATAATTTTTTAACTCTATATCCATTTAATATGAAGTATAAAATGCTGTCAAATCGTATAGAATAAAATATTCTTTAATATTTATAATAACATTAAATGTGAAAAAATGATATTTAACATAGTTTTTTCAAGAAAAACTGTTAAAATCTTCAAATGACGGTACTTCCGGTTGTCCAATTCTAACCAAAATCTACTCAGCTCTTCACATGAATGTAACGATGAGAAATACGAAAGAATTATAATTTTTAGAATTGTAGTATGGAAGTTATCGTAGACGAAAATTTTGTTACACACACACACACACACACATACAGACATCATCGTAAAAATAGTAAAATCGTATTCTAGGGACCCTAAAACGTGCTTATTCATCAAAAACTCACCACCGATTTTTTTGACCAAAGACAATACCTTCCTTACCTAAAGGTGAAGGAAGGTAAAAATAGATAAATAAAAATAATTTAAATTATAAATACCACTTATTTGAAATATTATAGGTTTCATTTACAAAAATATGAAACCTATTCTTGTCTATTCATTAAATATTAAATAATTTAAAAAATCAAAACAGCGCTACTTCAAGAGGTGGGAATACGAGCTATAGTGTTTGTAGAAAAAATAGTGTATGATGTATGCGTTAAAAGTGATTTTATTTTGTTCGAAGGTTTGGACTCTGAACTACTCCGCTTCGCGTCGTGTTCCTTCCCACAAAATAAAATGTCACTTTTAACACATAACTATTCCTATTTTCTCAAATTAAAAAAAAAAATTGAACAGGTTGTTTTTGACAAAAGCTTCTCAATTGTGTTAATTGTTTTGC
This sequence comes from Harpalus rubripes, assembly GCA_963082715.1. Taxonomy (NCBI): domain Eukaryota; kingdom Metazoa; phylum Arthropoda; class Insecta; order Coleoptera; family Carabidae; genus Harpalus; species Harpalus rubripes. The sequence continues at coordinate 8,672,559 of OY720448.1, forward strand.
AATGTATCATCACGGCTTATTACCCATTGCTGGGTGTGCCAAACTGCTTTTACACAGATATCGGTAATGATGAAATATTTGCACCGTGCGGACGCTTACCAGGCGTCACCTCACGGGCACTCATTGCTGGCGTGGAGAGTGCACCACAGGGGTCAATTTTGTGCCATTTAAAATTGGAAATATTTGGCGTCGGTCGGGATCGAACTCGGTTCCCCAGGTCGCGACCTGACAGGCACGAGACCCCATAAAAGTCTACCATATCTCTGATATGTTAACTTATTAATTAGTCAGAATAAATGGCAAGTCTAATCCTTTTATATTTCAAAAACGGTTCTTTTTTAGATCCATGTTTATTACATTTTCAACTTATTTTGATCTTTATTACCTACACTTTGTTCATAAAATATCTTACACTTTTTTGTAACAAATAAGATCGGCGTAACTTTGATAACAAATGACTCAAACCGTCCCCTCCCCAAAACATGCCTGGAATCTAAACAAATGAAACTGAGTATTCCAGAAGTAGTCATTTGTTTCGGTTCCAGAAAAAAAATTAAACAAGCTAGTTTTAATTTAAAAAAGAAATATTACAAATACATTAGCAAATAATGTTTTGTTTTAAATTTAAACGTTGTTTACCTGTAACGCGATCTTCATTATCAGCAATACTCGATAAAATTCCCGCAGATAACATTTCTGCAACATGATCATGATTTTCGTACTTTTCCCAATCATTTGAGTTCTTACAAAAAAAATAATTATCGCAGACTGGACACACAGCTTCATAACAATGAGGCGCACTCATAAGTTTCTTTTTTTTATTAGCGTATGTCTTTTTTATTTTCCGAACTTGTGCCGATAAGTTATACAGCGCATTATCAAGAGAAGATATTGCTGTTGTGCATTTTTTTAGATCTTTGTTACTCATCGTTTGTAAACTCGGTATTAAATTTCTGTCTAGCCATAATTTTAACACATCTATGTATTCACAGACATTACTTAGGCCATCGACTATTACATTTTTTGTATCATCCCTCGAAAATAGTTCTGCAGGATTTATATTATTTTCAAATGCATCTATGATTGAGGTTATATCTGGACTTGACATTAAACCTGACATGTTGATGTTTATTCCAGTCAACATGCATTTGTTATCAAGCCCAATCAAGTCATACTTTCTTTTATCGCCCATTTTAAAAATTATTTATAAAATGTAATAAAACAAACTGTACTAATTTATATAAAATGAATAAAATAATACTAAAATTCACTTCATTGCTGCTTCTGACTAACAACACCGTACACCGTTTCACACAGAGTTCGCTTAACCGCCGTCAAGGTTATGCGCGCCAAAAAACAATAACGAATCAAAATAAATATCATTTCCGATTTAACTGATAAAATATAATTTATTAAAATGCTTGATACATTAAAACAATTTAAATAATATTTTTTCCCTATCAATATAAAGGATTAACACCAATATCTTAAAATTATACAACAATGTTTAGTTTATTTCTTGACCTAAAAGAGACAATTGTTTCAAAAATTGCTTTGCGTTGTTCAACGTCGATGATCCATATATTATTCTTTTGGTGTATCCGGCAGTTGTTTTTTGCTAAAAGAAAAAACAAAATAAGTCCATTTCATGTTTCATTTGTTTACTAATTACCTTTGCATAGTCAACTAGATTTTGATATTCAATATAATTACCACCACCAACTACAAAAACAATGGCGTCTTGAAACGGAGCCCTATTTCTCGGAATTTCTGTAACTTTCAACAATTTTGGATCTAAATAGTAATAATCTTCAACTTCCTGAGTATTTTTTATTTCCATAAGTTGATCAACAATTTTTGTAACGGGTAAATTCTGAAATAAAATTTTATTTGAAATATTAACACAAATAAATAGAAATATAACTTACATGTCGTTTAACGACTAGATTTTTAACACCTTCCATAACGAAAGATGAACCTTGTGAAACTAGTTTAGAGAACATGCTGACGGTTTTTGTTCCGGCTCCTTCATATTGATTTGAAGACGAAGACATCTTAGAATATCCTCTAAAAAAAAATGTTACTTTGAAAATATTAAGTCAAGTATTTTCTCAACAAAACAAAACTTGAAAAATTATACAGGATGCGGCAGAACCAATTGAGCAGTTTGGCGGGGAAGGTGTTCGGGCGGTAGCGGGGGTAGGCAACTGCACTAGGTCTCCTATTGTTCTGTCGGCATCCCCATTTTAGTACCCAACATGATTTGGATCGGAGTACATCGTGGCCTTGCCGTGCGTGTGTTTTATGAAACAACCGATCTGTGATTGCGACGCAAACAGCTTTTCGCCGACGGTTCAACATTCCGCGAAATAATGCTGTCCTACTGCGAACACAATTCGGTCCTGGATTCGGCAGTTGGAGGAAACTGGTAGCACACTAAGAATAGGTACACAGGGCCGACGAAGATTCATCAGAACACCAGAAAATGTGAAGCTAGAGTGCAGCAGTTGAACAATCGCCAAGACGTTCTGCTCGAAGGCACGCTATTGCATTGGGGGTTTCAGTTTGAGGAGGATTCTGCATTTAGATTTGAATTTCCATCCCGTCAAAATAATGATGGTTCAGGAATTGAACCCAGCAGACTATGCCAACCGCCAAAATCTGTGAGGAAATTCTTGCAGCGATCCCTCCTGAGGCAGCATTCTTCAGCAGCCACGAGGCACATTTTCACCAAAGCGGGATTGTGAGTAAACAAAATTTTCGCTACTGGGCTGAAAACAACCCCCACATTGTTCACGAAAGACCGCTACATTCTCCGAAACTAACGGTGTGGTGCCGTATCACAATTTGGCGTTATAGGCCCGTACTTTTTTGAAGAGGGAGGCGTGACCGTGAATTCCGGGCGTTATGTTTCAATGTTGCAAAATTTTCTGCAGCCCCGATTGGAAGTGGTTGTTGAAGAAGAGGGATTAAGGGACTTTTGGTTCCAACAGGATGGGGCTGCAGCCCACACAGCCCGAAATTCTCTAAATGCTTTAAGATAAATGTTTCCTGGACGTCTAGTGTCTTTGAGAGGTGACGTGGGGTGGCCTGCGCGATCGCCCGATTTAAGTATATGCGACTTCTTTCTTTGGGGATATCTAAAGGAAAAAGTGTTTAAACGTCGCCCCCAAAACCTGCTAGAGCTAAGGGAGCAGATTGTTGAAGAAGTAAACGCGATACCCCGCGAAATATATCAACGGGCTGTTCAAAACTTCAGAAGTCGGCTCCAGCAATGTATTGCAGCTAACGGCCGCCATCTTAAAGACATTATTTTTAAAAATTAATAAGTGTAAAATGGTAAGTCCTACTGATTTTAAAAATAAAAACATTTTTTTCATACATACCCTGGTTTCTTTTTTATAACTCTTCAAAACTGCTCAATTGGTTCTGCCGCATCCTGTATTTGAAGAAAATATAAATATTTCTTCAAACGTCATAAAAGTGGCAAATTTTGTGACTTGATTTACAAGGTAGAAGTTTTATATTTACGCCGCTGGAGTAGAAGTATCTAATTTTTACGCAGAGACAGTAATGAAGATAAGAATACTTAGATGTAAAGTGATAAGAATTTTTTTAGATTTGTGGTGATTTTCGGCAAAAATTACGTGGCGCCCTTTTTTATTATTAAGAACCACTCCCTTCTCCACTGTTACAAGCTAGCGGCCGCACACCAAAACAACTAAGGTGCGAATTTACAATCGCGCTAGCGTTTTACCTAACAATTGTAGCGTAGGCTTTCAAAGCTGTATTGGAAAGAGCACCCTATTATATACATTAAAGATAAATCTTACTTCCAACGTTTGATGAACGCCATAGCATGCATATCACATCCAGCTTCTTGCAAAACAGATTCAAATTTACGATATTCCATTTCGCTAATATGTGGCGAACATATGTAATAAATTATAAATAATCTCATTTTATCTTCTGGAGATCCACATTCTGGATCTTGTATAATTTCTAAAATATTTTTATCTTGCGCTGTTTTGCTCATAATCTTTTCTTCCATTTCGAAAAATGTGTCTAGTTTTCTTGTCTTTATATAATTTAAAATACCTGAAAAAAAATATAATAAATTTGTATAACTTTAAATATAAATAATATCTTGCCTGTTGCCAGGGTGGTGTGCATATCTATTAATCGTTTCTTCTCTAACAATTGTGGCAAAGAATTAACAGCAGTTGTTAACCTGGCTGTATTATCAGAAACCATTGACAATGCAACATCATTTTCTCCATCAATTCCCATCGAACTCTTCAACTTTTTAACTTCTTCTTCTGAAGATCTGTAATGTTCTAATTCTTCCTGAATTGCTTCAGCGACTGTTGGGAAAGGTGAACCTTTTTGTGTCACCCAAAATTTATCGCGAGAGTCTAGTTCACATGTTCGGTTTTTGGCTCGGGCACCTCCTACAATATAACACTTTTTTGAAATTGATATTAATTAAAGTAATACGACAATTACATAAATGAAGATGAACATAAAAATAATTCAATCCGCTAGTACCACATTGCACAGAAATATGATTTTAAATTTAAATAAATATGAGTGTAATAACACGTTCCAATAAACTTCATAAATGTTATACACTTGACTAACATAATTACATATAGTGCATAGCATGGTTGAAAGAGTACTTTAATTGGTAATCATAAGTAATATTTACATGGTTGTTTCAAAATTACACAATCAAACTTAAAAAATTTAAATAAAAAAATAAATGGAGAAGTTTATGTACTTTGTTTAAGAGATATTCGCATGTTTGTATGATCTTGTCCTTTTATTTTTAGGTCCTTTATTTAAAATGTAAATAAAGAACCTCAAATTAAGTGAAACACAAAAAATATGATTACACGAGGGTTACGCTAAAATGTATCGAGATTAGGAAATCCAGGAAGGCCATGGAAAACAAAAGCAAAAGAATACTACCTTACCATTCGACGTTTTCTAATTTATTTACGTTGAGTTGAGCCAAGAAGGATCAGCTGGGAATTCGTTGAAAAAAAGGAACAAGGCCTTGGTGATCCAGAATTTGTTTTTTTAATCAAAAAACGGACGTTTCGAACACTAGTGGTTCATCATCAGCTACAAAAGATGGGTTTTCATCAAGTTGCATTGCAGATTCAATATTTTTGTATTTTTAACTGAAAATTCTTTTTTTGACAAATTGTTATTAAGCAATGACTATTTTTTACATTATATTTTGTAATATGGTGAGTGATTACACATTTTTTATATTTTCTTTATTTATAAGTTTGTCTGTAACACAAAATGATTTTGTAACTGATGATGAACCATTAGTGTTCGAAACGTCTGTTTTTTGATTAAAAAAACAAATTCTGGATCACCAAGGCCTTGTTCATTTTTTCAACTAATTTATTTACATTTCTAAAATAAGTTTCAAGAAAAAAAGCTTTGATTTCTTTAGGTAGATAGATTTTTGACAATATCTCGTGTAAAATTGACATCTAATTAAATATTTTTAAATTAATAGGTATCCGTTTTTTTCTTCATAACCTAATTCGAGTTAGTTTTTATTTCTCGAATACACATATAACTTGAAATTAAGTTGCGAAAGTCAAGCTTATTAAACTTAGTTAATATTTTTAAAAAAGTATCGTTGTGAGTGAAAATATGGAATTAATTAGTGAGCATTTCCGAATAATGATTTATAATTTGTCAGTTGTTAAGTCAGCCTGAAATCAATTTGACAGTTTTTATGTAATTAGTTGACAGCTTTGGTTTTTTAAATCAACAAAAAATAATTTGACATCTTTGACAATTTTTAAGTCTCCCAGAAATTAGTTCGGAGCTTTTAAGAAGTGGACGGCAAGAATGGTGAAGTGTATTATTGTTGACGGGAACTAATTTAAACATATTAAAATAAAATTCTAATAAATATGTATGTCAAAAAATAAATAAAACATAACTTGAAAAGTAACAAGAACAAGAATTAAGTATTAAATGCATTGCTGTTTTTTTTTATTCTCAAATATTTTAACGTGACTCAATAATATTTACAAATATGAAATATATAATAATTTGAGCCCTAATAAGAAAATGTTTGTTGTAAAACAATACGAATAAAATATAATCCGTAAATATAAAAAAATATTGAATACATTGGACCTCTAAATACTAAATCAAAGGAAGGACACAAAATTTGGCCATACTACAAGGGCACTTTTATAATAAAAGCGCTTTTATGGAACAAACTCCTCAGATAATATAATTTAAAAGAGCGCCACATACATGATTTTAGTGATTTGTCAATTAATTTTATCTCACCTGAGGGTTTTTCTTCGACGACGACTCTATTCAACGACAACTCCAACGTATCGTGAGCAAGTGCCTGATACGTCCATGTATGATGTAAAGGCGTAGCCATATCAATATTCCTATCCAGTACAATAAGTAAAGGCCTCTGAAAGTTAAACCCACCGGCTTGTGATGTGTCCATTTGAAATAAATTATTCCTCGCATCAAATAGATTGTCTCGAAGTTTTTTATCCAATTTTTTAGCCACCATTTCTGCTGCATTGCCACGAGGGCAACGAATAATTGGAACGTTGCCAAGTGTTACAAATACTGAGAATAGGCTGTCTACAATACTGTCCATTATGCTGTCCATTTCTGTGTCTTTTATGTCGCCTCGGTTAATTGCTACGAATTAAATATATCACTATACTTTTAAAAGTGTGTAAGAATTTAAAAGCGATGATAAAAGTACATTTAATTTTAAGGAAAATATACTTTGTGATATATTTTATTTTCTTTGAATTTAGCCTAGACAGTGAATCTGCATTTTTTCACCGACTTTATTACAATTATAGTTATTAACGTCATAAGGCTGATATGTAGCAAATAACAGATGAGGTTGAATGTTGTAAAATCGAGGCGATAGCCGAGATTTTATAATCAACCATGTCTGTTATTTGTATATCAGCCGTGTGACGTTCAGTATTTTTCATAATAACATAAAATATCTTCTTAAAATTCTATTTTCTATGGCATATTGACAGGTGACAGCTCTTCATGACAATTTCATGATGCTGAGATTTTTTTTAGGAACACATGGTTTTTAATAATTGTACTGTTATAAAAAATAACGGCCGTGGCTGTTTTGATGCATATATCGGTTGAGCATACAGTACTGTTAAAGCACATTTAACAGTATGGTATTATGAAAATATTTTAAATGTTATTTCCATCGTCGTTATCAGGATTGCTATGCAAAAAAATTTGAATGATTTTACTGTCAGTTATTAGGCAATTAAATCATAGTTAATGCCAATAGGGCGCGAGCGGACACGTGACTCGAGCATCCTTGAAGTGCTTAGAATCAGCTGATATGTGTGCGCGTGTCATTTTGACAAGAACAATGTCACTTTGACAAGACCAATGTTTTGACTTATTTTAATTTTGAACTATTAAAATCTTACTATTTTTAAGTTCATGTCTGAAATTTGTAAAATACTAACTATTTAGCAGTTCAAAAGCAAAATAAGTCAAAACATAGATCTTGTGAATTTGACATTGTTCTTGTCAAAGTGACGCGCACACAAATCAGCTGATTCCAAGCACTTCAAGGTCGCTCAAGTCACTTGTCTGCTCGAAATAGGGTCCCCACACAATACGTGTATACAATTTTTGCAATAATGTACGTCTGTCTGTATATAAGCTTTCTGCGTTCATATAGTTTATTAGATTTTGGATAAAAATGATCAACCGGAAGTGGTACTTTACTTGAAGCTCATAACAGTTTTAAATGAAAAACTATATTAAAATATAATCCAAAACTTTTCAATTTTAGTATTTAAAATTTTATATCAATGTGAAAAACATACTTTTTTAGCTAAAATTGATAAACCGGAAGTGATAGATTTTCGTGAAAAAATATATTGATATATTTCAAAACCATAACTTTTCAAATTTAATATTTAAGACTTTTATATTAATGAGAACAACACGACATATTCTTGCTAAAATTGAAAAACCGGAAGTGATAGATTTTCGTGAAAAAATATATTATGATATATTTCAAAACCAAATCTTTTCAAATTTAATATTTAAAACTTTTATGTTAATGAGAACGACACGACATATTCTTGCTAAAATTGATAAACCGGAAGTGATAGATTTTCGTGTAAAAATATATTACGATATATTTCAAAACCAAAACTTTTCAAATTTAATATTTAAGACTTTTATTTTAATGAGAACGACACGACATATTCTTGCTAAAATTGATAAACCGGAAGTGATAGATTTTCGTGAAAATATGTATTATGATATATTTCAAAACCAAAACTTTTCAAATTTAATATTTAAGACTTTTATATTAATGAGAACAACACGACATATTCTTGCTAAAATTGATAAACCGGAAATTCTACCCTATTTGAAGCTTTGAACAAATTTCCTTGCAAAAATATTTTAAAATATGATCCAAAACCGAGACCAAAACTACTCAAATTTGGTATTTTAAACTTGTAAACATATTAGATTTTGACTACATATAATGAACCGGATGTGGTATTTAACTTAGATTGTCGAGGAAAAACAATAAAATATAATTCAAAATTTCGTATTCCGGACTTTTCTATTTGTCGGAACAAATTAGATTTTATTTAAAAACGACCAACCGGAAGTAATACTTTACTTAAAGCTCATTGCTATTTTAAACATGGAAATGGCGGGAAGTCATGTGCTGGCTACATCAGATTTTTTTAAATAGCTATTTGTGAAACGTAATATCCGTATTGGCGACTGAAATGTCCTATAGAGGCGCTGCGCTCATTTAAGATGGCCGACTTAGTTGGTAATTTTCTGAGGTGTGATTGGCTGCCACTACCAATTCCGAGAGTTCGCAAGTTTGCCGCTTAGTGGCTACGGGTTAATTTCAGTCACGAATTGGCTTGTAAGGAAGAATATACTTTTTTACGGCCGTTAAAAAATGCACTTGTTTTTCATTAAAATTTATAAAATATGTATTTTTTACACAATAAAAGCGTCCACACTGAGTGTGGAAAAAGGTACGTTTTCTAACTCATATGATCATTGAAATAAAGTACAGTGTGTTCAATAAAATTCCTAACTTGGAGTAGGCTATGATCAGAGAAACGTATGTCTGGTATGTCTAATCAATTTTTTATTCAAAAGTCAAGGTGTCAAAATTGATCTTGTAATGTAATTTTAAGGAGAAAAGACAATAAACAAGGATACAGCATATTGACATTCGTCGTTTTCTAATTTGTTTCCATTTGTAAAATAAGATTCAAGAAGAAAAGCTTCGATTCCTTTAGATAACATTTTTGACAATATATCTCGTCAAATTGACATCTAACTTAAATATTTTTAAATTGACATACGTTTCTTTGTTCATAGCCTACTCCGAGTTAGGAATTTTTTTTGATCACATTGTAGTAGAAAGTAAATGAGGCGCGGGCAGACACGTGACTTTGACAAGTGCTTGTAGGGCCCCTCAAGGGTGCCATGCCAAGTATACAGATTGTGTAACTTGTCTGTGTTGCCAAATCAATTTAAGCGTAAAATTAATAAATAAAATTGTAAAACCAGTTATTATTAATGAATATCATGTTGTTTTATTTTCTGACACATTAAACTTAATTTTTATAAAAACAGAGCATTCTACATGAACTGATGGTTTCCTCAAATTTTACGCGCCAAGACATTTTTGTATCACAGATGGCAGCACTAATCGCTCTATTTTTATATAAAATATTTTAAAAATTAAGTTTATGTGTTAGAAAATAAAACATGATATTCATTAATAATAACTTGTTTTACAATTTTATTTATTAATTTTGCGCTTAAACTGATTTGGCAACACAGACATGTTATACAAGCTGTATACTTGGCACCCTTGAGGGGCCCTACAAGAACTCTTCAAAGTCACGTGTCTGCCCGCGCCTCATTAATATAATCAAAAAAAGTTGCATATTGAAAACAAAACAAAACAGAAGTAGGAACTCTGTAAAACGTTCCATTAGACAAGTCACTGTTAACCTTTATATGGAAATAGTCCTGCCATCTGCCGTAACATTTCTTGAATTAACTGTATAGGCGGTGTGCACAAAAGTAGTCAGCGCCGACAGCGGACAAAAATGACAAAAGTGGTTACTCATTGAAACACAGCAAGGTTATGTTTTATGTCAGAATAAATTTGCAATATCTATTTTATAAAATATTTGCAATGAATGCGAATAATAGGACGTCAAATATTATGTAATGCAGTGGGGGATGTAATAATTCTTACAAAATTACCGATTGAAGTATCAAATTTTATAAATTTCCTAGAAGATTATATGAGGAACAGATGTATAAGAAAATAACTTTTCATCAAATATCTTCTACTAATATGAAAAATTCTTTTAGGTATACATATTTCTCATTGTAAAAGATACTTATCGTATGAATAAAATTCCAACAATAGTCGTCTGATTGCAATAATGAATTATATAAAAATGTGTTTCTTAAGTTACTATTTGAACAAGATATAATACAAGAAGCAGAAAATTGTCTTAAAATTATATAATACTTGCAGTTGTATGATATAGAAGTCTATTTTTTACATAATTCGTCTATTTATTATAGATTTTGCACATGTAATGTTAATGTTAAAGATAGAAATTCACATGGTTCGTATTTTTCGTGTATTTTCTTTTCTGAGCTTGTGCAACTGATTCCACTTATATTTTCAATGAAGAATCTTCTTCATTTATTGCGAATATAAAAGAAAGATGCTAACATCATACACTGATATCGTGATATGTAGAAATTTTCATCTTTCCAATCATTCAAGTTTTCCAACTTTTTAATCTCAGTTTCCATGCATTGTGTATCTTGTAACATTTAACTAGTATTATAAATTATAATATAAATTTAAATATGATAAAATGGTTTACAGAAATCACACATATTATAAGAAAAATTATATTTTCTGCCACAGTACCTTCGCTGATATTTTGACTTTTTTGATTGTCACATCACATATATAGCATTTTAAATATTTTCTTTATTCATTTCAATATAGTATGATGTATAATATTCATACACAATAGCAACAACTCAAAATAAAATTGTAAATTATATCACTTTCTCGAAATGTCAAAGTTGATTCGGTACCCAAAAATGCCAATGTAGCCGTTAGAGGCGCTGACGCTCAAAATGTGCACATCGCCTATAGCAAAAAGTTTTAAAAAAATCGTCTTACCATAATATGAAACATTATCACTGTTCTGATTTCTAAGAATGAACATATCATCTTCCAAAGAAATAAAATTCAAGTACTGGTCATAAACCTTTTGAATATTCGCCACACAATTAGCTTGTAAAGCTGCTGAAGCAATATCTTCCAATTTTTGTCGAGAAACGGGCGAGATGAAATTCAAATGATAGGAATCATAGACACCTCTTTGAAAATCTTGACTTATTCTCCCTAAATTTTCTTCACTAGGGGCGCAAAAATAAATAGCAGGCACTTCTGGAATAGGGTCGCGATCGGAATGTAAAAGGCTAAAACAAAACTCATTATTTCGACTTAAAACTTCAAGTTTGCACTTAACATACACATGTAAAGTGACGCCAAGTTCTCGAAGTTCTTTCACAGAAAGCAACGGCGATATAATATCTTGACCTACGCGGTCGTAAATAAGTATTTTCCACACAGGTTCAGCTGCAACAGCCTTAGTTTGGGGCTGGTTTAAATTAAGCATCTGCTTAATTGCAACTAAAAACAGAAGTTGCGTAAATATTGCTGGAATATACAAATCATAACCTATTATATTTTTACTTATTTGTTTTTCTCGGAGAGTAACCATGTTGTAAAATGTTTAAATTAGTTTAATGTAAATATAACAAGATAGCAAAGTACAAATTAGTTACTTGACATTTCAATTTGACAACTCTACAATCCACGTGTACCAACATTATCGATGGCGTGAGTTGAGCAGTGTTCCCAACTGCGAGAAAATAAATGTATTCTCAATAACCAAGAATTGATCCTATAGTTGGTTCACGAAAGATGACTATTCAAGGTCATTTCTTCAAAGAAAGAATATACGCCAATTTACACAACAGTAGCTTAACAACATTTCGTTTTAGAAAGAGAAAGGTTATTTGACCTATGTTTATTTAATTTATGACAATATACAGGTGTTCATTTTTAAATGGCCACTCGAGAACTATAAGATATACAAAGTTGGTTAAATTAGTAAAGAATTTCTATTTTACATGGGTATTTCAATGATAGACTGAAAAAAAATTTCAATCAGTGGTTCTCAAAATATGGATACCAACTTTTTTATTTTAAATGGAAACATATAGTCAATAGAGCTCTTTATTCTGGATCCAACGATATACAATTTTCATACCCTCATATAACAAAATTTGTGAGGAAATATTTATAAAGTTCTAAATTAATTCCCTCAAAATATGATATTAATAAGAGTGCCATGACTAAAAAAAGTGAATATATTTAAAAAAGAACTTTTCGTCGTGTGTGAATTTATCCGTTTTTATTAAAAATGATATGAAGAGGACAATTTCTCATTTGACAGAAATAGCAATAAACAAAATATTCACTTTTTTTAAAAAAAAGACGAACTGGTGACTCTTGCGATTGCCTTTTTTTACTGGTCAAAGTTTGATTAACAAAGGCAGAAAATCGTACAAAAAGCCCACGGGCGGTAAGTGAATAAATAATTTGTGCATCACCTTAGCAACAGCATTAGAAAAAATACAAAACAACTAGTCGTAGTGTCACTTTTGACAATATTTTTTTAATTCTATTCCACAATTTGTACCTATAAACTTGTTACAAAATGTCCGATCGTGCAAAAAATATAATAAGCATCACGGACATTAACTGCATTTATACCGTATTCGAATAATATTGAATACCGAGACTCTATCGGTAAATCGCACTTACCGCCTTTAATACTTATTTCTTAAACTTTTTCTCTTAATTACATATAACTTTAACGCTTTATATACTGGATGTTTCAAAAATAGTACAATAGTTATTTGTATATCTAACCCGCGAAATTACTCTACCGTGCCGAGAAAAAAATTGTCGTCGATGGCGCTTGAGGGCGAGGCAGGACAACATCGAGGGTGCTAAAGGATTTCGCGGACAAGTTGTATGCTATATTATTTTTTGCGCAACCCTAAAATAGTTATTTATGTATTAAGGGCATAATCAAAAGATTGTAGCACGGGGGAATATTTAAAGTTCGACGCGTAGCGGAGACCTTTAATTTTCCCGAGTGCTATAATCTTGATTATGCCCGTGGTACATACAACGTTTTATTTTAGTTTGGTTCTCGAAATTCAAGGATTCAATGGGTATATATTCGGTATCGATGTGCTGGCGTTGTGAATTTTAAGTATGCTGCGGTTTCTAGCTATATTCTTTGTTTATAACAAATTTTAATTTAGTGTCAAATGAAAATGGAAGATATCGATTATTCAATAGAAATATCGAATGAATTTGACGCTGCCCAGAGCAAGTTGGTTTCACAGAAGTGTAAAGACGTATACGAGAAAGGATACGAATAGTTTTACGAGCAACGGTGTTAAAAAAATGTGATTTATCGAATTTATTATGTTGTCTGACATTTATCTAAAACGACGATTTTGACGTTTGAATAGCTGTTGCTTGGCAACTTTATAAGCTCTCGGGCGATAAAAGCTAAATTGCGCCCGTTTTTGAGGGTGGATAAACAAGTTTATGATTCCAAAATAAAATATATAATTACAAAATTTATTTTATTTAAATAGTTTTATGGAAATAGAAAGGCGGCTTTGATGGGATTGACATTTGTTAAACAAAACAATTAGTTTGGTAAAAAGTCGTTGAAAAGAAGAAAATGTTATTTCTGAAATAACCATTTTATTTACAATATTTATTGTATTTAATTTAAAAACGTCACTCACTGTCATTATTTGTCATGTCAAGTGTCAAAGTGATTTTAGGTTACATTAATTTTCGCGGCCTGTATTGTGTCTGCCAAGCTTAGTTCGCGTCCGGTTGCACGAAAAAAATAAGGTGTACTTACTATAACATTTTAATTTATTTGGGAAAAGTGTAAAAATCAATTAATAATAATAATTATTATTATTATTATTTAAAATAGACGTTTATTAAAACGATAAATAAATATTAAAGGATACTAACAATGACGATTACTAATATTAAACAAAAAATATTAAATACTAATTTAAGACTATGAATATAATTAACTAACACTTACACTATTTATTTAAACAATTAATACGATTATTCATTTACACAATATTACTGATTATTTATGTCACTATTTATTTATATCACATTCAACTGTCCGACCTACCGTCTTTCACATCGCCTTTATACTCCAACAGCGTCTGTATTTTCAACTGCCCGGACAGAATTCACTCCTTTCACCTAACTGTCTATTTATGTAACTGCCCTTCTGACGGACTCTTTGGCAGAGCGGCGTCGCTAATATAGTAGCCCCAACACCTTCTGGAATTCTCTAGCATTGTCCCGAACGACATTACAATACTCTGATATTGTAATGTCGTACGCGGGTAATTACATTTATCTCCCCTCTTGTTCACACAGCTGCCCGCCTCATGTCGCCCGCTTATCGCACTTTGCATTATGTTATCGATCACCTACTTAGGCTCCGCCTCTTCTCTCATTGTTAAACTCTAGCACTTCTATCATAGCCTACCCTCTCACGTTACAATATTATTTGATGTAATATTTCCGAAATTCGCAAAATTAAGGGCATGGTTCTTAAAGTGCACGCTTGTAGTGCCAATGGCTGACACAAAAATTTTAAAGCGAATTATATAAACAAACTTGGTTTGTTATACATATATAGTAACTAGTGATTTTTTTATAACATAGTTCAGAAGAACTTTAGTCGAGTTGGACATAATAGCCCTTAATTTGCATGTGGATGTTGTTAGATGGAAAGCACAGTATATAAATCTGTGTATTTGCTTTGTTAGCTGCCGCGGTATCTCGTGTGCATTCAGACAAATGTTGAATCGATTCCAACAGCTGATAAGCCAGACTGAAGCGCATCGCATCACAATCGCAATGCTTTTGGGTCGTTCCTTTCTTTTCACGTGAACCACTTTATAAATAACCTAATCAGTCTCTCCTTGTCCCAAGGATGCTAACAGAACACCCATGCAATTCAAAGACATAACAAATGAGCAAAAAACAAATCCTCCCCGAAGAATTTTTCACAAGGAGTAAGATTCAGTATGAAAGGATATTAAATTAATCGATTTACATTTTTATAGTCAATTATAGGTCGATTACAAGGTCAAACCGAAATAGGCGCACTGGTTATGATTTTATGTTATCATTGAGAGAGTAGATAGTGTTCTCATTTTTATTATAATGAAAAATAAATAAATACTTTTCATTAATGGACCTTTCCAATTTAAAGAGATAGAAGATATGCGCAATGGGGATCTGCGCATAGTAAGAACAACTGACATCTATGACGTTTGATTCTAAAACATTTAGACGTAAAATGTGAGAATATCTTGGATAACTTTAAAAAATCTTATCGAATTAAGTTACAAAAGCTTTTATTGAAAGTAAAATGTCTAACAATGCAAATTTTCACTGAGAATACAGGTATTTTAATGACTGCAATATTTTTGAGGTTTCCTTTGACAGCCCAACTGGCAGTTGTTCGCGCCATTTTCTTACTATTTGCAGCGATAGAAAGAGATAGCCGTTAAATTGGAAAGGTCCATTATTTGCTACTCCGATTATATTTCACTGGCTACTATTCATACTTATATATATATATATATATATATATATATATATATATATATATATATATATATATATATATATTATACATATACTTCATGCGCAAGAATGACCTTGGGAGAACCAGGAGATAATAATCGAGCTATATTTATTTCAGAAAAGTGAACCTTTTCGACCATAATGGACATTATTTCCTATTCTGCATCAATCAGAACATTTTTAGTAACATGTAAAAATTTGACATTTGAAAACAGGGACTCGAACCGACATATTTTGGGCTTCGGTTACGGTTATCGGTTTTTACATTAATAAAAATTCGATTTCGGTTATTGGTAAATAAACTAAAAATGTCTTAACGAGAGAGTATTTCTTTATTATATGCAAAAAATAAATAAAATATGGAGTAAAATGCCTTCAATTTTTTTAAATAAAAATGTACCTTTTATTGTTTCGGGGGCATGGTACTTTTACGAAAAAGATGTGGAGTAATAAAAAATACTAATTTTTAAATTTACGATGTCAGTACCTACCGATATTATTTCGGTTGGGGTATGTTTTCGGTTACAGATCAATTTATTTTTCGTATCAGTTTTCGGTTTCCATATTTGAAGAAATTAAATATAGGTTTCGGTTTTCGGTTACGGTTTCACAAAAAGTCAAGTATCGGTGCGGTGTTCGGTTACGGTTTCGTTACGGTTCGGGTCCCTATTTTAAAATGATGTATTTCCATCGCCATAGTTACGTCACAAAACATTGCAATGTTAATCTAATTTTAATGATTTAATTTTAAAAAAATTGAGCAAAAACGAAATTATATTTTTTTGTAAAGTATAGAATAGGGTCCAAATTCAAAATACGTTTAAATATCGATATATTAGCCTTCTATTGAATAAAATAAACTAAAATTAGCGCGCGGAAAGCAATATTTATAGTGATTTTGGTATTTTTTTGGAAAAAAGCAAGCGAAAAAGTTACATTTCTCACAAATGCAGCCTAAAAAACTAATATAATTAAAACATTTTTTTCGCGCTCTACTTTCATGTTTCTATATGATATTATACATAAAAGAATAGAGACCATTAAAAAAAGCATTTTGAAGCTGGACTCTATTCTAAACCCCGCCCATGTTATTAGTCGTAGATAAAGTATAGTCCTCTTGCTCGTGTTGTAACTTCATCCATTATAGCGTGTGATAAAAATATTAAAAACGGTTTTAGTACAGTGTTAAAAAAATAATAACCCAGAGTAGACTATGAACAAAGAAAGGTATGTCTCAATTTAAAAATATTTAATTAAATATCAATTTGACAAGAGATATTGTCAAAAATGTTATCTAAAAAATCAAAGCATTTCTTCTTGAATCTTATTTTAGAAATGGAAATAAATTAGAAAACGGCGAATGGCAATATTTTATTGCTGCCTGTTACAATTTTTGACACTGTTTTTTCAAATTTTTGAACACACTGTAGATATAAGTAACCATAGATATTACTGTTAGGTAAACGCATGTCAGAAATGTAAATGTCAAACGATACAAATTTTTAAAAAAATCTTGGATTAAAATTTGATTTTCTTCTATTGAATAAGGTAAGTTAAAAGGGAAAATATAGAATAGTATAAGTTGTAAAAATACACATATGTTAATTTTTTTATGCGACATTTTTTATTTTAATTGATAGTTACGTTAATAGACAGTTTAATTAGAGAAGATAATACCGGGCCTAAATATAAACAAAAAAAGTAAAAATCCATAACGATATTTACAATTAATTATTATTTATGTATATGATAATTTTAATATTATTCTACGAGTATAAACTATTAATAAATAAACAAATTTGAAATCTCAGAATTGCCCTTTGTCGTGCAAAGAGTCTCTTCGAGTTCCCATTTCCAACGTAAATGTAAACAAAATTATTTTTTGCTGAGAGAAAAGGACACTGGTTTAGGTCGTTTTGTTTTTGTTTTGCCTGACTTGGCAGCCATTACGTTGTTACGCCAACTGGGGGAAATGTTAACATGTACATTTAAAATTTGTATATAAAGAACACTTCATTTCGTATACAATTGGTGCTTGTTTTTACAAACGCACCGCCATTGTTTAACTTACTCCACGAAATTGCATTTATGTAAATACATTTCCCATTGTCACAGAATTTCGGACCCTTACTCATTTTTAATTTATTTACTCTTGTTTTTTCGTCTACCTTGAAAGAATAATAGGTAGATAATTTTGATGTTTAACAAATATATTTTATTTAATACAATATTGTAAAAATGGCATTGTAGTACCTACATTGTTATAAGTACCTATAGATATATTTTCTTTTTAAATATTTTTCAATAATTTATTATAAATTGTATGTATACTTCATTCGCAACTAATTCTTGAACAAAAACAAGTCATTTTAGTGGTTCGGTTCCAAAATTATCCTCTTTTGACCAATAGAATGATTAGTCTCTTTCAAGAATTAGTTCCATATTCTCTCGTCTCAGCGAATGGACAATTCTTAGTCATAATTTAAAAATATATTACGTAGTAATTGCATGTAATTATTTTATTAATAAAATCATTCTGACAATATTTTGAATTTCGAATGACATTTGTAAAAAATCTGATGTAAACACCACACGACTTCCTTGTACGCAAGACCAACATAACATATAGACCCAATTTTTTTTTTTGTATTTTTTTGTCCGAATCCATAGCAAGCTTTATTACAAAAACCAAAAAGTATATAATTTTTAAATTTACATATTTAGTTTGTTTATACACAGGGCTAATTTAATAATATTGGTTGTGCTAGACCCAGAATTTAATTCTCTAAAACTATTTTTTGAAGCATTTAATAACTTCAGGTAATATATCAGTTCCGCTTAACCTATTTTAACTAAAATCTGCTATGTTATTTCCATTGACATAAAAGTCTTATATACCAAATTTGAAAAGTTTTGGATTATATTTTAAAATAGTTTTTCATTAAAATCTATTATAGGCTTCAAATAAAGTACCACTTCTGAAAATTATGTAATGACTAAAAAGGTAGGTGCACAACTAGATGTCATAGTAGTCCTAAATGCAAAGCTTCAATTTTCTACGGCTTACCGTTTTTGAGTTATGCGAGATACGTACGTACCTACAGACGTCACGACGAAATTAGTCAAAAAGGATTCAGGGATGGTCAAAATGGATATTTCCGTTGAAATCTGAAAACCGAAATTTTTCGCGATTACAATACTTCCTTTACTATGTACAAGGAAGTAAAAATTGTCGTACATAATTAGGTACATACTTATAAATTATTATTCATGGAAAATGACTATTCAAGGTCATTTGTTCGAAGAAAGAATACATGGCACTTTATAGCAGTAGCTTTGCATCATTTTGTATTAGAAAGAGAAATATTATTTGACGCATCTCTATTTAATTTAAGTGGTGTGACAGATATACTTAATTGTGCCCTTACTTTCTAACACACTAAAAATAGCAGTGACGTGTGTCGTAGACTTATAGACATGTAATTATCTACTACATTGCCCTCTGGACTATCTTTATCCAGTGACGTTGACATTCAAATCAAATTATAATTTCTTGCATCAAGTGTCAAGTCTATATTTTTGTTTTATGCAAAAAAGTAGGCGAAAAAGATAAAACTTTGACAAAAGCATTATTTAAAAAGAATCAAAATTTTCAAACAAAGTACATTTATTTTTTCATTTATAATGTATCCATAAATATTTCAAGTAGCACGCCTGTGGGTACGAAATGCAGTGAAATTATTTACAAGTAATATTGAAGTCACTTTTCGTGAATAATACTATACCGGGTGTCTCATACAAACTTTGATAAAGTAATTTAATATGAGAAAAGTATACATGTTTGGTAACTAAATGAACTTAAATTTAAATTCACGGAAAAAATATTTTACATTTCATCTTTTGGGGAAACAAGATCCCCTCTCCTCATCTTGACTGATTATTAATTTCGATCCCACAACAAACAAGTTGGTTACCTCTGCTGTATGCTGTCGTTAGATAGACTTCTTACATTAGCGCGTTGTGAGTTGCCTATAATGTAGGCTTCAACTTTTTCTATAATTTTTATTTTGATGATTGAAAGTCTAAGGTAAAATATGAATGATAAAACTAAAATTTGTTTGTTATATAGTTTTAATTTCATGGGTAACGCTACAAAGAATTATATTTTATAAAATTTTAAATTTAATTTGCTCGATTACAAACCTTGTAAAAGAAAATAATGTGATTGTTCAATAAACTCTTTCACATTTATTTTATTTCTGCACATATTAAGGAATATGGGGCCTGCAAACTGGGTTGTCAAACGTCAAAAATATTGCAGTCACTGAATTATCTGTATTTTCGGCAAAAATTTATATCGTTTGACATTTTAGCTTCTATTTCACAAGCACCATGACTCCCATTATTTGTTGACTTACTGTACAGATCTCATTGCACACATATTTCTATATTTTTAATTAAAAAGGACTATTGGATACAGAATTTAATTCTCTACATTTATATTTAAAATATAAACAATCTGATGTGGCCAATACAATACCTCTCGCCATTTAATTTCAGTTTTCTTTTTAAAACGTTACCACTATTAATTTGAAATGATTAGTATTTTGACAGTGACAGTTATCTGACAGTTAGATCCATTTGAGATCTGAACTATGTAACCAAGGAGTTTTGTTTGAATCGTAGGCTACGGGATTTAAATTATATATTATTTTATAAATATATCCATAAATATATAGAAAAAGTATTAATGCAAACCTGTACAAAATTTAATAATCTTTATTTTTCATAATAATATAAATTGCGAAATAATATTTGAGCTTCAAGTAAAGTGGCATTTCCGGTTATCTGATTTACACCAAAATCTAATGGCTTCTTTCCATATTTGAATAAGGTAGAAATACAAGGTTTCAAAATTTTCTGAATGATCCATACACACACATACACACAGATATAATCGTGAAAATGTTAAAATTGGATCTAAGGGTGATTTACCAAAATCTCGATATGCGATTTTTAGCACGATTCCTATACCTCCCTTAACAAAGGTAGTGGGAGGTAAAAAAATATATCATCACGGCTTATTACCCATTGCTGGGTGTGCCAATCTGCTTTGTACACAGATTTCGGTAATGACGATGACATATTTGTACCGTGCGGGCGTTTACCAGGCGTCACCTCACGGGCACTCATTGCTGGCGTGGAGAATATACTACAAGGGTCACTTTCGGGTTATTTAAAATTCGAAATATTTCTTTTGGCGTCGGGCGGGATCGAACCCGGTTCCCCAGATTCGGGACCACACACTCAGGCACGTGGCCTCGAGAAGTATTGTTGTCTAAAATTAATAGGACACTTTTGCGTAAGAATAAACTGATTACCCATATTAAAACGCCTATGGCCCACTTTTCGTGTTCGTATCAGAAGTGAAAAATTTTGCATAAAAATAGTTATCATTATTTTTGCAATAATCCATAGATATATTCATCCAAAATCATTATAAATATTCGCCCTTCAATTCTTGCTACAATACTTTTAGCATCCTTTAAAACCATCATCATATCTCGAGCATTTCTCCACCTGCAAAAAGTAAAAAACCTCTGTGCGGTTAGTGGGCGTTATAGACAATAAAACACCCCTTTTAGAAAGAGAAAGGAGTGCGCGGGTGTTGTTGCATATGACGGGTGATGTGATGCTTCCCAAGGCGCGCATATTCAAATGCGGCGTCTTGCGCGCTCGCAGCCAATGGGCGCGTGAGCCGCGAGGGGGCCCCGCGCCCACGCCCTGTTCGCATATCGATTCTCTCAACGATGCCCTCCGCACCCCCGCACACGCAGAGTTACGACCAGGAAGAGGGATATGCGAATACGAAACGAGATGCGGCGACGGGAGGACTTTCTCCCTATATTGCAAAGTGGGGTTGCTAGGGGATGAGGTAAGGGTTGAGAATAAGGGGAAAGGGTTCATCAAATATTTAATTATAGGGTGTTAATGAAGGAATATACTTAGTCATATATTAGATATAAGTTCAGGTTCGATGAACTTTCATTGCCATAAGAAAAAGAGACATAGGAATTATACTAAAATATGATTTTAGTAAATAAGCACGTTTTAAGTACAATCCAGTTTTAAATTTATTACAAGGATACCTTTGTAAGGGTGGACGTAGGTACTCCGGAAATCCGGACGATTTCTTAAATAATACACAAGCACTATGAAACTTCGAATTACTCATTTTAAAATTGATGATCGATTTTTGATAACCATTCCAAAAGCAAAACTAGTTCCTAACTTACTTGAAACATAAAATAGTTTTTATTCAACACTGACTCATAATATAGTTGTTACTATGGTTATTTGAAATAATAACTAATGTACAACATTAGTCACTCCGTGAGAGAATATTTTAGAAGTCACGAAGGAATTATTACTGATTTTTGTGTAGATTTTAATATAAATAAAAATAAATTTTACAATAATAAAATATATTGAAATAATTTAACATTATGAAACTTATTTATTTAAATTAATTATTAATATTTATGCTAAAATAGATTACTTATCTTTACACAATGACAGCTGTCATGTACGGCTGATGAAACGAAAACGAGAAACGAGTTAGTGGTTACTTGCTTCGGATTTAAATTCAAAGATGCAGCTTGTGCTTCTAAGTGAATACGTTTTAAAGGAAGGTCCTCATTTTCACCCAATTCCCAATTTAATGTATTTTTTCTTTCTTTCAAATTATTCCCAATGAGAGACAATTTTTTTTCAATAACAATAAAGCAAAAACATAACAACCATTCAATGGCTACTTTGTAATTTAAAATACTACATCATTTGAATTGTCAGTGTTAAACGATGAATAAAAACATAAAAATTATTTAAGAAGTTTTTAAAAAAGTGTTGGATAAAACGTTGTATTACACTCATGTGGAATGTATATTAGTCACTAAAGAAAATTAGCCACTCGCCCTGCGGACTACGTGGCTAAACTTTTTCTTTCGTGACTAATATGATACATTCCACACTCATATAATAAATAACTATTCTTTAATTTTTTTTATACTCACCTCAAGGGTTCTCAAAGCTGTTGTAGAGAGAGCACCACATGGGTTACTTTTTTGGAAAAGTGAATTTTTATTTTTACTTTTCAGTTTGATAGTTGTAAAATAAATGTTACAGTGGTTAAAGTATTGTTTGAAATCGAAAACCATGGAAAATTTAACATGAAATTCGTAATTTATTTTACTTTCCATGGCACACTGTATACGTAGTTTTTAATTCTGACTATTTCACTCATAAATTTATAAGCCAATCCCAATTCAGGATTCTACCTAGTTATAGTTACCAAGTTTCGACAAAACACCGTCACAAAAATTTTTCGCAATCTTTAAGCCAATAAGATGTCAAAGTGTGTATATTTTCAGTGTTACCAGTTTTTATTAAAAACGAGTCGATTCGGACAGGAATCTATTTAGAACGTTGAAAAGCAAACTTAACTGTAACACCTCAAAAAATAACAAAAATTAGAAGATTTTTGGCAAGAAAAAAATATATAAATGGTTACCTGATTTTTATTTTGGAAATACTCATCCGGATACCATTCGTGGTTAAATTTTATCCTGGTCATATAT
>OY720448.1:8698587-8731087 GCA_963082715.1 Harpalus rubripes
AAACTGTGATCGTGGTACGAGCCAGTGTCTAAATTTAAAATTATATGTAGATTATAAATACATGAAATAATTGGATACAAAGTTAATTTAAATTTTTGTATTATATTTTTGGCGTGGCTTTGTGCGTTGGGTGACCGGTTATGATTCCGACGGCCTAGGTTCAATTTTGACCGACGTTCAAATAGCTCAAAAAATCTTGTGGTGCTCTCTCCACAACAGCTTTGAGAGCCATTCAGGTAACTCCTGGTAAACGCATTCAACTGATGTATATTGTCATTACCTCCAGTTTGTCGCGAGCTATAAGGTTCTCCACTCTATTTTTTTTTATTATTATTATTTTAGATGAAAGTTCGTTTAATTTATAAGCAATTCGTAGAATTAAAAAGTCAAAATTGTTTTTAGTTTCTGTAGTAGGCTGCTCGAGAAAGATAGCAATAGTGGTGACGTACATGTACAGATGCTTAAAATCGCAAATATATCAAAAAATAACAATTTTTTAAAAAAAATTTCGCCTCAATCGTGATTTTTTCTTATCTACTATCAATATAACTAACTCAATGGTGGAGGACCCTATTGCCTTCTCTAAAGACATTGGCTGGTAGCACAAGCCTTGTTTTAACTAAAACGCTGTCTAATTTCGCTCAAGCACCCATAGAAAAATTCCTGTGGGTGCCGAGCACCCACCGATTTTATTCTGAATTACTAAAATCAGAAAGGTTATATCAGTCATAAAATATGACCATTTAATCAAAATATACTGAAAACAATTGAAAGACATGTGAGCACATACATTAATTCACAGATACGAAACCCAACTTTTTCAGCCCTCTTCATAGAATTCATATAATCCTTCGTTAGTCGCGCGGACTTTTTGTGTTTAGCAAGCAAGACACTCCTCCCCTCCATCAATGAACACCCACACAAATTTTTGGAAGAATAATAATAAATAATATCAAATATATCAAAATATGATTTTGAAGAAATAGAACATAGTTTGTATATAAATAAATATTTAAAAAGAATCATTCTTTAAACATACGGGCGAAATTAAATATTGAAATTTGAATTTGACATTTCTTAAAACAGCGTTTTTTGTTAAAATAAAGCTTATGCTACCAGCCATTAATTTTTACACAACTTTTCTTGGTGTTAATTTTGCTGGAATGACTTCTCTTCGTAAGAGGTTTGTACAATATTTTTTTGTAACCAACCAAATTTTTGACATAGGCAATCAGTTTTTGGGCCCCTCAATAATTAATTAATTCAACAATTAATTGACAAATTATGCTGTTTGCATTCTATGTAACAGAGATAAGATGTTATTGGAAAATGGTATTTATGAAAAAACGTCGAACGAAATATCCTTTGGTTGGTTGGTTGTTGGTTTGGGCTTTTCTATAATATGACGGGCTGTCACCAGCTAATTGTTTAAGAGCGAAGCAGCGCCATCGCCATGTTTGTTCGCGAGAACCAATCAATAATCGAATAATGAAATAAAAGCAGCGCGGCCGCGACGGCGTTGCACGAAAATTAACCACTAATCACTTGTGACGTCGCCAAACTTCTTAAATTTGTTGGAAAACAAACGGTTATGTGGTGCGGCCTCTCGGATGCGATGCGCGATGGACGAGACGTCTTCCTCTTGGATTTATTAACCCGAACGACTAAGATTTAGTCCGCAACTTAATTAATAGAGTTACGTACAAAAAGATGTGTTTGTTTCCCAAGAAAACTAAATTCACCTATCTTTAATTCTCTTTTTATTCTAATATGCCGATCAAATCATACTCAAAATTAATGTAATAAATAAAAAAATCTGATGTGGCCAGCACATGACCTCCCGCCAATTCCATGTTTAAAATAGCAATGAGTTTTAAGTTATCACTTCCAGTTGATGTTTCAAATTATATATGAGTTTTAAATAACAAATTTGAGAAGTTTTGGATCATATTTTAATATATTTGTTCTAGAAAATCTATTTATAGCTTTAAGTAAAGTACTATTTTCGGTTTATCAATTTTAGAAAAAATCTAATATGTCGTTCTCATTAATATAAGTCTTAAATACCAAATTTGAAAAGTTTTGGAATATATCATAATATATTATTCACGAAAATCTATTCCGAGTATCAAGTAAAGTATCACTTCCGGTTTATTAATTTTAGCCAAAATCTAATATGTTATTCCTCTTGATATAAACTAAAATAGAAAAGTTTTGGATTATGTCAATATATTTTTCACGAAAATCTGCTCAGAGCTTCAAGTAAAATATTACTTCCGGTTTATCAATTTTAGCCAAAATCTAATATATTATTCCCCTTCATATAGAAGTCTTAAATCTAAAATTTAAAAGTTTTGGATTATATTTTAATATAGTTTTTCATTAAAAACTGTTATGGGCTTCTAGTAAAGTACTATTTCCGCTTGTCTAATTTTACCCAAAATCTAATCAACTCTTTATATGAATGCAGGAAGCTTACATACTCGTATAAGAGTTATCGTGGACAAAACAAATCGTCACACGCACGCACGCGCGCACACACACACACACACACACACACACACACACACACATATATATATATATATATATATATATATATATATATATATATATATATATATATATATATATATATATATATACATACAGACATCATCCTAAAAATAGTAAAAACCCTAATTCGTGCTTATTCACTGACAACTCACTATCGAATTTTTAAATCCAAAACATTACCTCCTTTACCTATGACGGGAGGTAAAAATAGTACAACATACAGAACATTTAAATTGTATAATATAAAACAGAAAATGTAAGTAAATTGCAAATATTTTCAAATGTCTCATTATTTTGTATTTACAACAAAAACAAAAAAAAAAAACTTTTTATCTCCCTTTACCTTTGGGAAGAGACGTATAGGAATCGCGGTAAAAATCGCAAATCGATATTATGATAAATAAAAATAAGCACGTTTTAAGATCCCTATAATCCAGTTTGTATTCTTACTTTATATAAATATAGGAACAACACATCTGATTTTGTTGTAAATCTGATAAACGAAAGTGGCATTTTATTTGGTTCTCTAAGACCAGATCCTATCACTTTTAGTTAAAGTGACAGTTTATTAAGAGTTAAACTGAAGGTTAGAAGCGATGCGACCAACATTTTTAACTTACAATTAGCTCTACTCTAACCAAACGTGGTAAGAACAATTTTTATAACATAACCGTTGGTTATAACTAGAGGTAGAAGCGGGCCTAAACAGTTTTTCTTAAAAAAAAGTAAAACAAAAATCCCGAAAGATCAATATTCCGACAGCTTCGAATAAAATACCAAAACATCACAGGTATATTTCTTATTTTCAATGCGTATTAGGGTATTGGCAGTTGTTTTTTTTTGTAAATACGTAAAAATATCTAATTTTATGTAACGCAAAATAAATCTATCTAGGTTGAGTAAAAATATAACAATATGTGATAAATATAGAAATGATATTGTTTAGTTCGTTTTGTGACGCATTCGTAGTACGTGAGTTGTAGAAGTGAAGCGTACGGAATATAGCGAGGCCCACAAACGCGAACGCAGTCTTGTAACGTAAACCAATTAGTGTATAAGTTTGCAGTAATAAGCAAACAGACACACTTCCTTCGATCAGGGGCGCAGGGATAGGGGATGCATCCCTAATCCATAGGCGGAGATGATGAAAATGCATAATAAGAAAGTGTAGCGATTTTTAAAATTATTAATTATTATATTATTATTTTTCTAACTACGGAAGTAGTTTTTTCGACAGTAAATGTAGATTTAAATGGAAACCAAATTTCTTGGGGATGTCGATCCAGGGATTAAATAAATTTGATTTTTCTTTGTCATCGACGTTTCAGTTTTTTTATTGTTAAACTTTATGTACTATTTTTATTAACCTAAGTTTTATAAATATCGCTTTAGTCATATGTGTATAAAAACGAGTTGCCAAAGAGTTTATAAAACAAGTCACATACTATACTTTTCTTACGACTGCAAATTAAAACAACAGAAACACATAGCTTTTTATGACATACAAGTGTTCAAACGTTAAAAAGCGTACTTTTAATAGATTTGTAGAAAAATACAATTTTTAGGATAGTTAATTTTACAGAATGACAGCTGTCAATTATACCAGCGAACTTAAACACGTGCTTAATGCATCATGTGTTATTGGTTGCTAGCTTCACGCCGTGGTTATTTTATTGAAGCCACAGACCTTATCAAATTGTTGTTTATAGCGCCATGGAAGTCATATTTTAACAACGGGAATATAATAAGGATATTAACATGTACATTGGATTGCTAACTTATATGTTGTGCACGTAGTCACCTGTGAGGCAAGCAATTGAAAGGCAGCCATTTGCAGAAAAGGCAAAGTAGGCGCCAAATTTAAAATTACATATAGAAACAAATTATAAATGAGATGAATTAATAGATTATTTTATATTTATTGCGTATATTTTAAAAATTATAGTTATTATTTTAATAATATAATATACATTTATTACATATATAGCAAATTCACAATAAAATAGGACTAGGAATTTAAAAATATTATTTGTTAATTAAATAGATGCCTTTTGCCTATGTGGTGGAAAATTTGGAAATACAGAAGATGCTGAGTCTGGTTTTAATTTTCTTATATATGTTCCAGGTCTTTCCAAATAAACAGTTTCAAGAAAATGATCACTGCAATTTTTTTTATGCTTTTGTACATGTGAAATCTTTTCTCTTTATGACATCTATCCACAATCGTAATATATCACTATTTCAAGGAAATCTGTAAAATATTTAAAACATATATATGAACAATAACAATATTTGAAAAATTGTCGAGGGTTATCCTTGCTATGTCTATTTGTGCACCCAACAGCACTACAAGAAGACGGCATATTGCCTTTTATTATGGAAATATCTCTCTTCACTAGGAACACAACACAAAGACCACTTTATTCAATAAAATTACCATATAATGCAATAATAGACTAACGAACGTTTGACGTTTTGCCTTTTCTGCAAATGGCGCCGTACCCCCACCACTTGCCTCACTTGTTAAATGTATGTCAGCTATCCAGTGTTTTATTAGAACATCCTTTGAGTAGAAAAACCTTTAATTCACATAGACACTTATTGAAACGGGGTAGCAACCATATTCTGTAATGGGAAATAACCAATCTGTCACCCTGCTTTTCAGCTTCTAACTATCGTCGCTGCTTCCTCAATTACATTTTTATAAAAGTTGCTTGCTGCTAAGTCCGGGCTGTAGGGGGAGTGGTCAAACAATTTCTATTTGAAAAAACATTGCAACAGTACAGAATGTAAATGGCGACACAATGGGAACATACTCATAGACAGATGACAGATCACTACTACTACCTACAGGAGGTTAAAAAATAACCCTCACATTTTATAGTCGAATTCTTATATAATATTACGGTATCATATTTTAGTCAAACATTACTATAGTTCGCTTAGTCTTATTTACACTTTATTTGTATTGTTGATCATGTGGATCCCGTATTCATTTAATATTTATAATGAACAATCTCGTCTCATATTCAAATAAGCTCTGCTTTTTCCACCCCGCCACTGAGTAGGGGTGGTACCCCTGAATGCGTCTCCTAGCAACGCCACAGACAAAGCAGTGAGCTAAGTTATCGTTAATAAGGCGATCAATTATAATGTCTTCCCTTTCGCTCTAGGCTCTATCCAGCATTATAGTACGCATCGCATACACATCTGCACTAGACATGGACAACCCTGTCCTGTACTCAAATTGCTGCTATGCAAACGTCAGGGGTGGGTAATTCAATTTGCAAACAGCAGGAGATGCGTTTCTGTTTTTTACCAAATGAAATTTGTAAGACCACATGCTGGGATGTTGGTTTTAGTAGTAAACGTAGTTTGGTAATTATAAGAGGGTAGTAGATAATGAAAACTATAGGGAGTAGAGGGAGATATTTTTTCTTTTTTATAACAAAATTATTAGTCTATTTTTTATGTAACTTCAGCGATACAACTGCTCTCATAGAGCTGAGACCTCAAGAGTTACAGTTGCTATACCTTGTTCCATTTAAGCCAT
The DNA here is from genome assembly GCA_963082715.1 of Harpalus rubripes. Lineage (NCBI taxonomy): Eukaryota > Metazoa > Arthropoda > Insecta > Coleoptera > Carabidae > Harpalus > Harpalus rubripes. The sequence goes on from OY720448.1 coordinate 8,704,697, forward strand.
TCAGTATTGCAGAGCATAGGGAATAGTTTTGATCTCTCTGATTGGCTGAAATTGGAGACAAGAGACAAGTTTACCCAATGTAATTTCGGCTACTTCAAGTTTGCGCTGTTGCCAGCTCCATCTACTGAATGGCTTGAATGGAACAGAGTATAGTACTAATGCTGTAATAATTATTTAATTGTTTATAAAATTCCTGGCGGCAAATTTATTAAAAAATGTATACCTACTTGTAGTTAGACCATAACATGCATTGAGGTTAATTAAAAATAAACAAAGACCAAAATTCTATATTGCTCGCGTTCAACCAGGTTAGCGCTAGACTACCAAATTAATGAGCCCGTCCAACTTTTTTTGAATTTTTTATATGTTACGAAGAATTTAAAAATAGAAATTCCGTATTTTTTGTTTTCTTGAAATTACGCTTAATAACGCCTAAAATAATTATTAAAGTTTTGGCGCGAAATTCTGACGTTAGCGTCACTCCGTCATAAGTAGAGAGAACCGACATACGTTACCATTAATATGGCAATATACAATAAATGTTACAAGAATAAAAATACGTATCTATTACAAACTGTGATCAAAAATCTTTAGAGCTATAATGGTAATAAAGAAAGCCAGATAGTTATTATATCATTTCAAATATATATTTGTTTGATTTTCTTACATGAATAGGTGTAGGAGTAGTGTTAAATGTTAATTTATGTATAACTTCGATAGTACATATTATACATACATAAAAATCAGGTAAGTAAAATTTTTTTTTCTCGTTTTCATAATCAAGTTAATTATTCGCTTTAATTAATGTGACTTTAAGCTTGAAGTTGTCATACTCATTTAGTGCCATTATTACAATTAAAATAGTATTTAAACTATTTTCTATTTATAATTAAATACAACAAAGACAGTATTGATTACCATAATCAAAGCATAGTAATCCAACATTTACATTACTATTTACTAAATGATTACAACAATGATAAATATTGAGATTACAATAATTAAAAAATAAATTATAATTTCAATTTATTTAATAAGTAAATTTGCATTTGATCTTAATAAAAAATTACTCGGATATATTAAATATGTGTTTGTTAGAGTGTGTGTAAAGCCAATCGCGAATTTAAAGAGCAAAATATGCATGGTCCACTTTATAGTGAAATTTTCACAGAGAAACTGGACTACTGTAATGACGCTGTCGTCACAACATGGCGACCATTTTATTATTAATCATGATAATAATATAAATATTATATTAGTCTAATGAATAGAGTAAAAAAATACAGTTTTGTTTAAATAATATGAATTTATTAAAAAGTTAACATTGCGTAACAAAATTATGTATGATGCTGTGATGTACTCGCTGCCAACTCATTTCCAATACATCCAGTAGTCCAGAAGGGATCTACACTTCTTCCTAACACTCTTTCTTCCAGTAATGCACGTTTTTCTGCTCGTCCTATATTCTGATTAAGCGGCTCACGTATATTTTTGAAGACACATTAGCAGTCTTCAAATTTTATTACGAATTTAGCAATTGTGAAATCACGCTCATCATTGGTATAAATATTCTTTTTCTAATAATTTCAGATAATAAAACTAGAGACAAATTTATGTTGTCATTTTCAACATTTTCATATTTACAGGCCTATTCTACTAAAAAAATATGTATCGTTATGAGTCGTTACCAGGCGACATGTAGTTATAATAACGATTTTTGCCAAAACCCTATTCTACTAATTCATTTATCGTTACGTATCGTTACTTATCGTTATTTTATGTCGTTTATGAACGACAAGTTCACATGCCTCGTTGAAATCGTAAAGTTAGATATATTTTGAAAATAAAAGTAAAAATGGCTGAAGAAGATATTTTATTAATTGTAGCTGAGCAAGATATTATTATTATTATTATATTATTATTACATTTTTTAATATAATATTTTATATAATCGTCTTTTTACTGTACAGGAGGAAAATTTGAGAATTTTTTTTTATGATTAAAGAAGCATGCATAGATTTATTTGCACAAATATCACCATATATGAGGAACTCGTTGAAATGATGGTGTGCCAAAAGTTTCTAGATTATTTATAAATTATTATTTATGCGTATTACATTACATATAAATGCACATAAATATTTTGTTTTCAATTCAGATGATGGCAGCTTTGCATTTTTTTTTCTCATGGAAGCTATCAGAAATCAGTAGCAAGGAGGATATCAGTAGAAAAGGATTCATATGTGGTATTCAGTCAATCATTAATAATCATATCATTAATAGAAATCTGCAATATTATTGTTGATCATTTTATAGACATATACCTATATCAAATTTCATAGGGCGTAAGTAGATATGGACCGTGTTTTTTATGTACGATGAAAATTTCAAATTTGAATTGAAAAACAAATATAAATTTATTCTGTCAAAATCAACATGAAGTTCGATATTATCAGTAAACTCATCTTAACGATAACTCGATAACGATATGATTAGTAGAATACCTTTTTGGCATTTGTCGTTATTAAAGTCGTTCAACCAAATGCTTAGCGACAGTCGTATGGTAACGATATCGTTATACATATTATTAGTAGAATAGGCCTGTTAATTTCTGTCGTTACAAAACATGTAAAGGTAATTCTGTTTATTTATTTAAATGCAAAATTTTATGCCCTAAAACTTTTATATGATGCGTTTTTGCTTAAATTAATTAGGCGAGCAGAAAATTGTAAAAAATTGATTTCCCATGTTAATCCCCTATGTACACCTTTAAGACTGACACACGGTATACACCTTACACCACTGGTACAAAAATAATAAAGGTATCCACATTTTTTTTATTTCTTAAATTTTAATAGAATTCCTATCTTTTTCGCCCTCGTTGTTAAATATCTATGAGAATATTAGAATTACAGATATTGTTCCAAATAATCAACAAAAATGTTTTTGATACAAGTAAGGTGGATGAAAAATTAAGCGAGTCATAATTAGTTTTGATTTCGCCTGAAGAATAGTAAATAAAATATGTGTCTCTAATCAATTTGAGTGTAATTATTTCTCGAGACAATTATCATTTTTCATCTGAAGTCTGACATATCGAATTAGTCGAAGTAAAAAGTTACAAATAACGCTGCTTTATCTGCACACTCATAATACCTCATCCACCGATCCCCAGAGAATAAAATTTGTTAGCGAAGTCCAACTTACACTTCACCTACCTAAACAAAGAACTACGTTCAGTTCAAATTAATATTTCCACCAAATTATACCAATAATTGCATTAAGTGTATATATTTCGTTTTGGTGTATAGGTTATTGCAAAATACAGAGATTTTTTAGGCTGTGTCCGATGCTGCATTTTGGCATTTAGTATTTAGGTTTATTTCACATAAATATGCAGTGTGTAGTCATACTTCTGGCATATAATACTGACCAAAATGAGTGAAAAAGGCTTAATCAACATGGGTCCGATCTTCAATAGTTATAGATATAAGACAGTGAAAAATAAGTTTTTACGGAGTTTACCTCTGCTATCTCGAAAACTTTAAGAGTTACGGCTTCGATTAAATAAGACTTTTTATTTACCTTTCAGAGGTCAAATTATATGTGCTTTTGCTTTTAACAAAAATCTGATGTGGCCAGCACATTACCTTCCGTCAGTTCTATGTATTTTGTACAAATTTCATACAGAAAGTTCCTTGCTAAAGATTATATTTCTTGTACTTTACCTTCCGGTAGTTGCATGTATTTTATGCAAATGCCATACAGAAAATTTATAGCAAATATATTTCCAGTACAATTATAAGACAAACACACTATGTCAATTTCACTTGACACTGACATCTTTCAATCAGAATTTTCTTAATATAGTAGCTGTTTTCATAGCTATGGCTACTTTATGAAATTTAATTTCTTTATAATTTTTTAACTCTATATTCATTTAATATTAAGTATAAAATGCAGTCAAATCGTATAGAGCAGGGGTGGGCAAATACTTTTAAGCGCGGGCCAAAATGAAATTTTCAAAATGTCTCCCGGGCCGGAGGACTATAAAGGAATATAAATCAGTTAATGAAAGATTTTATTTTGTTATTTATTTATATCTTAACGATACAAATTATTTTATTTTGATCATAGTTATTACATTTTTATATTTATATTGTATTTTGTAAATATAATAGTAAAAAATAAATAGAATTATAAAAAGAAAAGACAAACATCAAACGTTAAAATAGAATACTTATAGTTAATGCGAAAAGTGAAATCTCGAATGTTCATTTAATATTATTTCTTCAAAATTGGGAACCAAATCACTTGTAGCAATGCTTAATACCGAGTGTAGGTTTTCGTCAGTAATTTGTGATATTTATTTTTCGTGGCAACCATTAAAGAAATAGTTCTTTCACAAATATATGTCGAACCAAATAAAAGTAGGTATTTTTGAACATAGTTTAAAAAATGTTTGAAATGTTCTGTATTCAAAACACCGTAGAAAGCACTCAATTCGTTTGAGTGAAAATTTTCTTTTAGTAAATTATTTGACTGTAAGTCAATTAGTTCTAGTTGAATTTCAATAGGAGCTTCTTGCACATCGAAATTGAAAGGTTGACTAATTAATGATAAAGGTTTTTCAATAGCTGCATACATTAAAGTAGGGATATGGTTACGGCTGTTCGAAATTATAATACTCTCTATTATTTATATATTTCATTATTTATATGTACACTACGTACACAAATACTGTTGATTTCAACAAAATCGCATAAAAGTGATTAAAAAAATTGCATGCGGGATTTTTCAACGGGCCGGATAAAGTAAGCAAAAGGGCCGGATCCGGCCCACCGGCCGGCTTTTGCCCACCCCTGGTATAGAGAATAAAATATTCTTTAATATTTATAATAACATTAAATGTGAAAAAATGATATGTTTTTCAAGAAAAACAGTTAAAATCTTCAAATGATGGTACTTCCGGTTGACCAATTGTAACCAAAATCTAATCAGCTCTTCATATGGATGTAACGAAGAAGAATACGAAAAAATTATACAATTCGATTTAATTTGATGCTTAAATGTTAATGTACCTATATTTCATAAAATATAAGCTATTCTTTGACAGTAAATTTGTCATTTTGCAATGTACATAATTTGTTTAATTAGTGCCCGTCAACTTCAAGGCAAAGTGTGCTCCTATCAAACCCTCAAATCTAATTCGTAAATCTTAAATAATGACGTCATTTAGGGCATATAATTTAGAATTCAGATGATGATAAAAGTGCAATATCGGCCACAGCTTTATTCAAAAAGTATTAGATTTGAAGTTAGTATAATATGACTAGCGAATGAAAGTTGACGTTACATACATTTGAATAACTGCTCAACCAAGGAGTTTTGTTTGTTTAAAGTGGAGGATCCGGGATTTAAATTTTATAAATTTACCCATAAGATATATAGAAAAATCTGATGTGGCCAGCACATTACCTTCCGTCAGTTCTATGTATTTTGTATAAATGTCATACAGAAAGTTCCTTGCAAAAGATTATATTTCTTGTACATTACCTTAAAGGCAGTTGTATGTATTTTATACAAATTCCACACAGAAAGTTTCTAACAAAAGATCCTATATTTCCAGTAAAATTATAACATAAACATACTGTCAACTGCACTTGACACTGACATCTTTCAATCAGAATTTTCTTAATGTAGCAGCTGTTTCCAGAGTTATAGCAAAGCTGACTAATATATGTGATATTTAATTTCTTTATCATTTTTTAACACTATGACCATTTAATATAAAGTATAAAGTGCATTCAAATCGTATAGAGCATAAATAATTCTTTAATATTTATAATAACATTAAATGTGAAAATATGATATTTAACATCGTTTTTTCAAGAAAAACTGTTAAAATCTTCAAATGAGGGTACTTCCGGTTGACCAATTATAACCAAAATCTAATCAGCTCTTTACATGGATGTAACGAAGAGAAATACGAAAAAAATATAATTTTTGGAATTGTAGTATTAAAGTTATCGCATTAGAAAATTTTGTCACACACACACACACACACACACATACACACACACACACACACACACACACACACACACACACACACATACAGACATCATCGTAAAATCGTGTTCTAGGGACCCTAAAACGTGCTTATTCATCAAAAACTCCACCGATTTTTTTGACCAAAGACAATACCTTCCTTACCTAAAGGTGACGGAAGGTAAAAATTAATATCGTAAATTCTAGTTCGTTCGTCTCAGGTGTAAGCAGCCCTCGAGTCGGAATTACTGTTAGAGGAAATTAAAAATAATCCTATTTCATAGAATTGACAAACTAAATAGTTTAAAGATCAAAATATTTTGTTATAATCAACATAAACGAAAAATGTTTAAAATATTTTAAACGCACCCCTGTTTTGATATTCAGTTACCCTAGTCGGTCATCTATTTTCAGCCAGACATAGTAATGTATTTCTGTGCTTTCCTTGTCCAGTATTTAAATGGGTTCATGCAAAAATTTCATACCTGAATATTTCGTACAATTCTATTCATCTCTAGGGTTTCAAAAGAAATCATATATATAAAATAATTTAAACGTCAACTTTCATTCGCTAGTCATACCATACCATAGGCTATATGCATTCATCATTCAACTACATCTTATATTACCTACATGAACGATTACAATATTTTTAAATTCTGATGTAAAAAGAAACCAATCTTGCAAAAAATGGTATCGTCTCGTATTTCTTGTACCTGTGCTTGGAGGGGGATGGGCTGCATGTTTAACGCAGTTTTAGAAAAAACGGCATGCCGTGACCTGGTTTCTTTTTTCTTACGTAGAGAGCGTGAAAGAGCTCAGTGGAAAATAAATATTGAGTGGGTTTATTGGTGCTGGTCCTATAAAAGGGTGTTTGCAGAGCTTTTCAAGGGTTTTGTTGAGTTTTACCCCATTATAGTTTCAGAGCTTCATCTGTTTCCTGTCTTTACGATTTGCACTCAGACGTCAGCTACCATTTCAAGAATAGGGAATTAAAAACGAAATATGATACGCATATATACATTTTTTTCAACATTTTATTATTCTTTTATACATCATGCAAAGGTACACTATTATTCACGAAAGATGACTATTCAAGGTCATTTGTTCAAAGAAAGAATACACATCACTTTATAGCAGTAGCTTAGCAACATTTTGTATTAGTAAGAGAAAGATTATTTGACCTATGTCTATTTAATTTATGTGGTGTGACAGATATACGTAAATAGTGGCATTACTTTCTAACACACTATAAATAATAATGACATATGTCGTAGAATTACAGATACCTAATTATCTACTACACTGCCCTCTGTGCTAATATTTACCCAGTGGCGTTGACGTTTAAATTAAATTATTATTCCTTGGTTTATAAGTTAAGTCTGTGTTTTTGTATTTTGCGAAAACATAAGTGAAGAACATAAATATTTCAGAAAGACATTATTTAGAAAGAAACATAATTTTCAAATGAATTATTCTTATTTTTTCAGTTAAAATGTCTCCATAAATATTTCATATTGCACGCCTATGCAAACGAAATGCAATGAAGTTATCTGCAAGTAATATTATATCAGACGGCTCACAAATGACCTTGAATAGTCATCTTTCGTGAATAATAGTTTAGTTATCGCTCAGTGTTTAGTGCGACAGTAGGTGTATGAGGTTTGAGAATTATTCTCTTCGTTCATTTTTACGATGATTAATATTAAATGCTAGTATTAAATAAAAAGAAAAAAATCTGATGTGGCCAGCACATGACCTCCCGTCAATCCCATGGTTAAAATAGCAATGAGCTTTAAATAAAGTATTCCTTCCCGTTGATCATTTGTAAACAAAATCTAACTTTTCCCTTTCAATTATAAGTCTAATGCTGGATTTATACAGCGTAAGCCGTAACGTAACGTACCGTGCCGTGGCGTACTGTAACGTAACGTAACGCGTGATTTTTCTAGGGTATTTTATACAGAACTTTTACGGTACATTTTCGTAAAAAGTATACTAATGCTCTGTCGATACAAATGTAGTGTACATCAGATTTGTATTTATCAGGTTCGTTAGTTTATTCGCAATGCACTATATTTCATATATATTTCCATTTAATATATTAATACTAACTTTGACATATGACACATGTCACTTATGTCAGTCAAAGTCACACAAGACAGACTATTCGTAATGTAGTATTTTTTATATTTATATCCATTTAATTTATTAGTTCCAACTTTGACATAATTAGCCACACAAAAACAGACTATAGCGCAGGTAAGCAATAATTTTCATAATATCGCAACGTACCGTAACGTGCCGTAACGTAAAAAGATAAAAGTTCGCGATCTTTGGGTTTTTGACACGTTACGGCACGGTACGTCACGTTACGGCTTACGTCTGTATAAATTATCACATAAGTATGCATTGATTTATTCTTTACGTTACGTTACGGCACGGTACGTTACGTTACGGCTTACGCTGTATAAATTCAGCATTAAATACTAAATTTTAAAAGTTATTGAATATATTTTAATATATTTTTTCACGAAAATCTGTTCAGAGCTTCAAGTAAAGTATCACTTCCGGTTTATCAATTTTAGAAAAATCTAACATGTTGTCATTAGTATAAAAATCTTAAATACCAAATTTGAAATGTTTTAGAATATATCGTAATATATTTTTCACGAAAATCTTTTGAGAGCTTCAAGTACATAATCACTTCCGGATTATCAATTTTAACCAAAATCTAATATGTTGTTCTACTTTATATAAAAGTCTTAAATACTAAATTTTTGAATACATCATTATATATTTTTCACGAAAATCTGTTCAGTCCGGTTTATTAATTTTAGCTAAAATCTAATATGTTATTTCCCTTGATATAAAAGTCTTAAATACTAAAATTTAAAAGTTTTGGATTATATTTTCATATAGTTTTTCATAAAAAACTGTTAGGGGCTTCAAGTAAAGTATTATTTCCGGTTATCCAATTTTACCCAAAATCTAATCAACTCTTTACATGAATGCAGAAAGCTTAAATACGGAAAATAAAAATATTTGGAAGTTTGATATAAGAATTCTCTCACGAAACAATCGTCACACAGACACAAACACACACACAAACACACACGCACACGCACACGCACAGGCACACGCACACGCACACGCACACGCACACGCACACGCACACGCACACGCACACGCACACGCACACGCACACGCACACGCACACGCACACGCACACGCACACGCACACGCACACGCACACGCACACGCACACGCACACGCACACGCACACGCACACGCACACGCACACGCACACGCACACGCACACGCACACGCACACGCACACGCACACGCACACGCACACGCACACGCACACGCACACGCACACGCACACGCACACGCACACGCACACGCACACGCACACGCACACGCACACGCACACGCACACGCACACGCACACGCACACGCACACGCACACGCACACGCACACGCACACGCACACGCACACGCACACGCACACGCACACGCACACGCACACGCACACGCACACGAACACGCACACGCACACGCACACGCACACGCACCGGCACACGCACACGCACACGCACACGCACACGCACACGCACACGCACACGCACACGCACACGCACACGCACACGCACACGCACCCGCACACGCACACGCACACGCACACGCACACGCACACGCACACGCACACGCACACGCACACGCACACGCACACGGACACGCACACGCACACGCACACGCACACGCACCGCACACGCACACGCACCGCACACGCACACACACGCACGCACGCCTCCTGGTATGGAGTACAATTCAAATCTTCTGTAACGGAATACATAAGGGTCAGTTTTCTTTCAAATCAAATATAGGGAAATGTTTTCAAAAGGAACCATATCTATTAAGTAATCTAAACATCAACTTTCATTCGCTAGTCATACTAGTATAAGAATAAATGCTGTTAGACTAAAATTTGGAGTAATTGGTAACACCTTATCCGTTCCAGTCGAGACAATTCCCACATTTAATATTCATTAATTATCTGTAGTAATCTCAAAATTTATTAACAATTTGCATAGAAAAACTTCAATAAAAACTAAATGCTATGTAGACCTATAGGTCGTCAACCCATAACAATTTCCTTCAGAAAATAATAACAACCTTTCCCAACAAAGACAACCTATCCCCAACCCTTGCGAGCGAGAGAGACCCCCTTGTTTTATTCCTGGCGCTATAAACGGGCAAGTTCGCAAAATGTATCCTTCTTACATCAATGCATGCAGTGGCGTAGACGATAAAGCTTGCCGAGGGATTCCTACCCTTAAAAAGAACGGTTACAAGAGTGGGTATTGCTACCCCCGTCGCCTGGCACTGTGCGTGAAATATATTAGCCAAATCGAGCTCTTTGTTTCTCCCGCTTACGGCCGCCTATCAGCACACCCCTTCATTAGAAAAACTACCCGTATAGAGAGGGTTGCTTGCTGCTGAGGGTGAGGTACAGTCGATGGGAGAGTTTGCGAAAACTGCTTTCTCAAACAATCATCGCTTATTCAATTTGGTAGTATTTTTTATTAGTTAAAATCATAATTAATGTTAATTATGGTTTGGTTTGGGGATCTATTTAGTCATCATGGTTAGGAAAATTTGTTTAGTCGTGAAATGTAATGGTTTTTCCACATTACTGCAATACTATACACATACATGCAGTATTACTCTTAATGCTATAAAGATAATAAAATATAGCGTATTTTTACCTCCCGCTACTCTTGGTAAGGGAGGTATAGGGATCGTGCTAAAAATCGCATATCGAGATTTTGCTGAATGACCACGTTTTAAAGTCCCTAGAATCCAATTTTAACATTTTCACGATGATGTCTGTGTGTATGTGTGTATGTGTGTGTGGATCCTCCACTCTAACTCAAATACTATCATTCAGAAAATTCTGAAACCTTGTATTTCGAACTTTTTCTGTAATGGAAAGAGCCCATTAGATTTTAGTGAAAATCGAATAACCGGAAATGGAACTTTACTAGAAGCTCAAATAGTTTTTCTTCGAAAAATACCTTTAAATGTTATTTTTTCGATATTAATGTATTATTAAAATTAAAGATTATTAAAATTTCTATAGATTTGCATTAATACTTTTTCTATATATTTTATGGATAAATTTATAAAATTATATATAATTTAAACCCCAGAGTCTACGCTATAAGCAAACAAAGCGCAGTTATTCAAATGTATGTAACTGATAGCTAAATGTCACTGTCAAAGAACTAATCATTTCAAAATAATATTAGTAACGTTTTAAAAAGGAAAAAGTAAATAGAACAATAGAAAAGGAATTCAATACAGTTTCCAGCATAAGTAAATATGTAGGTACCTATGTACTTAGATTAATAAAAATTAACGATTCTCAAAAATATTTAAGCTAATCCTCATTTTTGGATTAGTGAATTCTATTCTATCCCGGTATTTAAAATTTAATGTTCATTTTATTATAGTTCTGGTGGCTCAATGGTTAGAGCAACGCCTCATGTCATAAGTGCCCTCGGGGCTCTGGGTTCGAATCCCACTAAGGCATAGATGTGTGTGAATAGGAACCCACTCTGTAATTGAGATTTAATCCTGTTGAGGGGTTTAAAAAAGGTAGTTACTTGCGAGGTTACTTGGATTAGATTAGACTATATTTTAAGAAATAAACTGTCAAAATTAAAGTAAAATACGCTAATCCAAAAAACTTAATCTTTTTTGTGACTCGGGCTGTAAATGGCGGGAGGTATTGTGTTGGCCACACCATATTTTTTACGTATAACATAATAAAGTCGACTGTTATTTATCTTCAGTAAAATACATTAAAAATATTAACATTTTTAAATTTTTCTCATTTTGTTAATTTTTACATATAATTATCTTATTCGATGAATTATACTATAGGTAGATGTCAAAACAGGTTAAAATTTGTTTGAGATCCAACGGATCTTATGACAAATAAAGTTCAGTAGTGATTGAATTTTTATTGTGTACAGTGCTTTCGTTTTGTGTATTGACAATAGTGTTTATATCATCAAAAAGTAACCGGAAATAGTGAAATGTAAGTTATGTTGTACTTTAATTTATAAAAGAACATTTAGTTTTTAAAAAAATAAATTGTTTACACTGATAACGAGCCGGTCTACATTTTAAACAAATTTTAAAATGTACACAAATGGTTTCTACAAAATTCTTTCTGCTACTTTAAATATAGACTTAAAACTTAAAAAAAAAAAACTGTGGGCCAAGTGACTGGTGATAATAGTTCGACCGGCAATTTAAGGGTTATCTTCTAGTCCAGATTTAGAGTTTACCGAGACTCCGAGACCCTTTACTTTTGGCACAATGATAAAGAATTTTGTAAAAAACCAGTGCGTACAGTAGAACCTACTTTGCAAGACATATGGAACAATACTCACAGAAAAATATGCAGGGCAGGGATACAATGCATAATAGAATTGAAGCTGGTATTACTAATAAAGGCGATGTAAACCAATATTAAATGGCGGAATACTTGAATAACATAACCATTTTTTGTAAATTTAAAATCTACCTATAAGACGCGAGCAGACACGTGACTCGAGCAACCTTGACGTGTTTAGAATCAGCTGATGTATGTGCGCGTGTCATTTTGACAAGAACAATGTCAATTTGACGAAGGAAATGTTTTGACTTATTTTGCTTTTGAACTATTAAATTGTTAATATTTTACAAATTTCGGGCAGTAAAACTCATAAACTTAAAAATAGTAATATTTTACCAGTTCAAAATTAAAATAAGTCAAAATATTGGTCCTGTCAAAGTGACATTGTTCTTGTCAAAATGACAGGCGCACACATATCAGCTGATTCTAAACACGTCAAGGTTTCTCGAGTCATGTGTCTGCTCGCGCCCTATATTTTAATTAAACTAGTCGCAAGAAATTTGTAGAAATTTCTCACCATTTGCGTAGGGTTTATAATTTTTTGTTGAAAATGTAAGCTGGCCGAACTATTACGGTTTGGACTCTTATGTACAACCTAAAACAGTCACATAATTTAATATTTCTCCAAATGCAAATATTTTCTTTCCATTTACATATTCTCGCTTTTCCCTAGAACTGTACGACTGTACCCTGTGCCCACATTACAATAATAAATATTCTGAATGTCGTATGCGGGTGTATGTACACTCACACATTTATTTCGTGAATGTGTTTCTTCGAAACGAGATTCTCCTATACAGTAGTAGTTGTTTGGGTGTCTGTATTCATTCATTTGAGGGTGGTTATGCGAATTGCAGTGAATTTGGGATAATACATAGTCATGGGCTTGAGTTTATATGCACTGAGCGACGCTCTTACCCTTGGGGCTGATGGCCAGACATGCAGATGTGACTCATTTTGTTTTCCAACGAGATGCGAGATTGGTGTTTTGCATGCGAGATGAAATGGACGTTTACGCGATTATGCTAGGGACATTTGAATAGTGAATATGTGTAGTTGCCAAGGATTTAGTTAAAATAAACACATGAACTTCGAATGGGGTCGCCTACTATTTATTGAAATTATTGTGAAGTTTCATCCATATATATATATATATATATATATATATATATATATATATATATATATATATATATATATATATATGTACCGGGTGGCGCTCAAAATCCGTTACATAGGTATTTAATATGGAAAAACCGTTTTTCCTAGCGCATTGCTCCCCAAATTATGTTAGAAAAAAAAAATCTTCATATAAAAGTTGTAGAACATACAATTTTGCATTTGAATTTGCAAAATTAATTTTGCATGCTTTGTAACAGCAGAAATTAGGTATGAATATGTCGAAAATCTACTAAAAAGTAGTGATAGCCATGGAATTAACAAATGGTTAACAAACAAGCGTGTGTTTATCTGTCATAAAATTTAATTTACTATTTATTATTTAATAAATTTATCACAGCGTAAAATTCTTAAGCAAAATAATAATTTAATTCTTTTATTATGTTCAAATATTCATTTTTATTGACATTTTTTTAATCATCACATTTGTTTGCCTTTTTTGTTTTAATTCCATGGCTAGCACTATTAAACTGAAATTTTCAAAATTTTCACAAAAATCAAATATGGGTTCTATTTAAAAAAAAATTACCTTTGTGTTATATATCTCGTAAATTTACCCCTAAAAAAATTATTTTCGTACGCCACTGGATAGACAATGAAAATATGTAACTTTTTTATTTCAATATTTTTCAAGATACTAATAGTTTAGAAGTAATTTCGAAATGAAAAAATCGATCAATTTCAGTTTTTCGTCATTATCTAGTGCCCTATGAGAATTTTTGGAAAAACAGGCCGCCTATAGGTGCACAAAAAGTTCTATTTAACCGACATTATATCTCTTATAGTTCTTGAGATCCCAATGGTGGCAGCCCTAAATGGGACACACTATATATATATATATATATATATATATATATATATATATATATATATATATATATATATATATATATATATATATATATATATATAGTTAGCTAATAATTGAAGTCACATACATTGATCTACATATAGCGCCCCTAAATTCTGAAAGTGAGGCAGTCGCCTCTTTGCCTCATGCCACCGTCCGACCCTAATAATGGCAAACTTAAATTGAGTACCTACTCAAAATATTGTACATAAATTCCTAATTCTGATGACTCCATATTTTAAATTTGAAGGATCGGTGTAAAAATATAAAACACCATATTTAATTAAAATCTTTTCCACAAATTTCTTTAAGTCTGTAAAATTTGTACAAAAACCCAGGGTTGGATTCTTTGAAAAGTGATTTCTTTTTGAAAACATAATCGAACTTTAATTATAAGTACTTATTTTTATTATTTACATACATATATTGTGTTGTCTCAATAAACTTATCCTATGCCTTTTATTTATTACTGCAACTAAAATAGCAATTATAAGAATAAAATTTTGCGCCCGTATTCTGTTTTTACATCTACATCTTTTCTTATTCCCTGTTTCGTGTATACTAAACTTATCTCACAGCTGTACACCCTCGCTTTCCCTCTCGCTGACCGCTGTCCACCCTCGATCACGCATCCACCCCCGCACGCACGAATATGCAGCGAAAACTTCCCCTCTCGTCCCTGCTCTCGCACCGGAAATACCCCAGAATTACCACTGCACTAACAAGTGCCAGACTCGAGTGCTTATTAGTGTTTCGTATCATACCCCTCCTAATAAGGGATGGAAATCAAAAAATTCATCAAATAATATAGACAATAAGGTTCCAGACGTTTATAAATACTCGTATAACCGTTTATAAATTGTAAAATTTTGTATAAGTGTCATGTAAACACTGAGCCGGTTTTTGTAATATTAATATATCTACGAGTATATATTTCATTATATGGAAATATACAGTGTTCATTTTAAGTGGTACACTATTGCTATTTCGAGAAGTAAAGGAGCTACGAAGTCGGTTAAATAAGCAAACAATATCTATTTTAGAAGATTACCTTAATGAGTGAATTAAGATTTTTATAACAAAGGTTCTCAAAATACAAAGTGCAACTTTGTTAATTGAAATGGCAACCTATTTTTACCTCCCGCTACCCTTGGTAAGGGAGGTATAGGGATCATGCTAAAAATCGCATATCGAGATTTTGGTAAATGACTACGTTTTAAGGTCCCTAGAATCCAATTTTAACATTTTCACGATGATGTCTGTGTGTATGTCTGTATGTGTGTGTGGATCCTCCACTCTAACTCAAATACTATTATTCAGAAAATTTTGAAACCTTTTATTTCGAGCTTTCTCTGTAATGGAAAGAGCTCATTAGATTTTTGTGAAAATTGGATAACCGGAAATGGCACTTAAACAAGAAGCTCAAAATAGTGTTTCTTCGAAAAATACCTTTAAGTGTTATTTTTTCGAGATTAATGTTATTATAAAAATTAGAGATTATTAAATGTTCTATAGATTTGCATTAATACCTTTTCTATATATTTTATGGATAAATTTATGTCTATAATTTAAAACCCAGAGCCTACGCTTTAAACAAACAAAACGCAGTTATTCAAATGTATGTAACTGACAGATAAATGTCACTATCAAAGAACTAATCATTTCAAAATAATATTAGTAACGTTTTAAAAAGAAAAAAGTAAATAGAACAATAGAAAAGGAATTCAATAATTAAATAATTAATTAATAAAAATTAACGATTCACAAAAATGTTTAAGCTAATCCCCATTTTTTAATTAGTAAATTCTGTTCTATCCTGGTATTTAAAATTTAATCTTCATTTTATTATATCTCGGGTGGCTCAATGTTTAGAGCAACGCCTCATAAGTTATGAGTGCGCTCGGGGCTCTGGGTTCGATTCTCACTAAGGCATGAATGTGTGTGAATGTGAACCTACTGTGTAATTGGGATTTAATCCTGTAAGAGGTTTAAAAAAGGTAGTTACTTAGATTAGATTAGACTATATTTTAAGAAATAAACTGTCAAAATTAGAGTAAAATTCACTAGTATTTTTTGTTACTCGGGCTGTAAATGGCGGGAGGTATTGTGTTGGCTACACCAGATTGATTTGATTCAGTATTTTTTTCTGAATTCAACGATATCCATTTTATGCAATACCCTAATTTTACAAAATATTTGAGAAAAATTCAAATGCAAGTTAATATTTTGTTTTCTTCATAACACTCTTATTACAATCAGATTTAAATTAAATCAGCATAATTTCATTTGAATTTTTCTCAAATATTTTGTATAGTTAGGGATATCGTTGAATTCAGAAAAAATACTGAATTAAAGAAGCAAATAAAAAAGGTAGGTTGCCATTTAAAATAAGAAAGTTGCACCACGTATTTTGAGAACCACAGTATCTTGATTCCAGGTACACCATGGTTCCTGAATATTTTCATCCATTTCGGGACAGATTGACATTGAATCATATGACACTTAAAATTGACACAACCTAACAAAAATAAAAATTAACCAAAAGAATGATAACGTTGAATATGACAACGAAATGGAACATTCTATCATAATTATTAGTAATACCACTAATGCGGTTTAGAAATTTGACATTGTCGTTTGTCGTTTGATTTTGTTATGATGATGTTTGAAAATAGCGGTGGTGGGGATAAAGATATCAGAGAAACCAGGATTTTTTCGTGGTTGCCGTGGTCCGACTTTTTACCAACTTTTTTCAGGAACCGTGTTCCAAATAAAAACCGGTAAATAATTTTAGGAGTTACGGAACACAAAACCGTAAACCTGATCGAACCGGTTGCGTTACGGAACATACTATAAAGTAGTCTTATAAAATAGAAATTGTTTGTTAATTTAACCGATTTCTCGAGGTACCAATAGCGTACCACTTAGAAACAACACCCTGTTTACATGCGTATCCTATAATAACCACATTTTACTTTGACGTATTTCTATAATACGACAAAAAGGTGTTTGATTTCTAAGATTGTTTCATCAAGAAAACAGGCCATTATTTTTTATTTTTATTAATTTGCTCGACAACTATAAGAGCTAGGAATCGGTTAGACCAAAGTTGTCCTATATCAGGATGCCATTTTACCAATGCATCGTATTATTCAGAAGAAATAAATATAGGCCAGTGTCAGTTAGATACAGACAAATATACAGTATTTTTGTTTTTGCAAAACAGTATGTAATAATTTTAGATTTTGATTTGCGTTTCTTTAGGGCACTTTTGCTCTTTCGAATGGCGATATGTCTATTGAATTTAAAGCTGCAGTATTTACTAACCTTACAATTTCATGTTTGAAATTATTATTGCCCATTAAATAAACCAATAAGTACATACCATATGTTACCTTTTTCTACACAGCAATAGTCTATTGTTCACTGGATAAAATTAAACGTTTTATTTAAAATGTTTCAAAAACAATGCTGTTAACAAAAACGAAAATAAAAAGAGGCTTGTTTTCATTGCACCTGAGTGTATAATTTACTCATACTTCACGCAGGTATGTTTGATTTTTAAACATTTGAATTATAATCAAAATTGCAATTAAAAGTGCAATTTATTGCCACGTTTATTTTTAATTAATTAATTAAAAATGAATTTTAGCGATGTTACAGCGCGATTATAGGTATACTCTGAAAGGATAGGAAACATATGGCGTAGATTCTTATTACCTTTTAAGATTTAAGTACATTGTGGTAACTTGGAAGTAGCCAATATTTCTCGTCAATTTTCCTTAAGTAGTTACAGCACCTTATACTGTGCTTATTTAGCAAAACCTCAATGTTCGATTTTTACTTTGATCCCTATTTATATTTAGTTGGTAGAGCATTATTGCGGCAATATAGGTGTCTCAGGTTCGAATCCCGACTGACAATTTTTCATAAATTTATTTCTTGCAGAATTAGGGTGATTATCACATATATAAAAGCGAAAAAATTTGAATGTAACTAATGGGTTGATTCTGTTCACATCTGTAAATATTACAGATCAGTAAATTTGTAAATAATGAAAAAAATCGCAACGGAAACTGCCACTCTTATGTATAATTTTCTATTAATCAACAAAAATAGATGTGTTTTTGGCAGGTTTTCACAAATTTACAGATCTGTAAGACTTACAGAATCAACCCATAAACTATAATATTCTTTACGTAAGAATGACATTGCGAACGTTTGAAAAACCAACTTTTTATTAATCAAAAAAAAGCATGATTGCATTGTTTGTCGTTGATTTTTAAAATGTTTAAGCTTCATCAAATAACATATTTTATCCAACACCGACTCATAATGTACTTGTTACTATGGTTATTTGAAATAACTGATGTACAACATTAGTCACTCCGTGAGAGAATATTTTAGAAGTCACGGAGAAATTATTACTGATTTTTGTGTTTCTTAATTAAAAATAAAAAGCAATTTTACAAAATTATTTTATTATTGAAATAATTTAACATTATGATACTTATTTATTTAATTTAATTTTAACATTTATGTTAAAATAGGTTACTTAGAAACGAGTTAGTGGTTACTTGCTTTGGAATTAAATTGAAAGATGCTGCTTGTGCTTCTAAGTGAATACGTTTTAAAGGAAGGTCCTCATTTTCACCCATTTTAATGTATGTTTCTTTCAAATAATTCCCAATGAAAGACAATAATTATTACAGCAATTTTTTTTTTCAATAAAAATTAACAAAACCATAGCAACCATTCAATGGCTACTTTGTAATTTAAAATACTATATCAATTAACTTGTCAGTGTCAAATAATGAATGAAAATATAAAAATGATTTAAGAAATTTTTTAAAAAGTGATGGGTAAAATGTTGTATTACACTCGTGTGGAATGTATATTAGTCTGCGGGCTACGTGGCTAACCTTTTTCTTTTGTGACTAATATGATACATTTACATTCTACACTCATATAATAAATAACTATTACAATGCAACATACATCTACACGCCTTCATTTTTTATCGGTGACAGGTAACAGCTTAAAAATTAATCACCACTTCTGTACCCCCCTAATTTGTGTGTAATTGTGCATATATCAGCATCAACAAGTTGTGATAATGAACAAGCACTTAACAGTCACTTGGGGTACATTACCCCTTACACGCAAACGTAATTATTCACCTGGGTCATGTTTTTTAGGGTTGCGCACCCCTTCTACTAGCCAGGTTACAATAGGGAAATATGCATGTCATTTATCAGACGTATTGTAATTAAGTGATTTGTAAGTTAAGTGGTCGTTGAATGCAAATAGATAGTAGATCACCTGCTATATTTTATCAACAGGTATTGAAATATGTTATAAAAACCAACATAACTTAAATCCTAAAGATGCCGTTGCATCCTTAAGCCAAAACTTAAACTCTTACATGTTTATGTTATACTGTCTGAGTAGAAACGTCTTCTCGACGTGACAAACTAATACCGACTATCTCTAAAACAAAGCGCTATCACCAGAACAGGATTATCTTAGAGGTACAGGGTGGATAGGCTAGGGCATTCAAAGTCACGCATGTATGCATAATAATTTCTAGACTTAATGATCAACAAATAAATGTATCTATATACAGAGACAAAGTTGGGTACCAATTACCACTGATATAGTATGACATGGGTGAACCCACGAAACTATTATAATATAAGAATTTCTGAACTGAATTTTGACATTTATAACTTAACTTTTGCTAGGTACATACATACTTAATTTCAAATAACCAATAAATAGTTTAAAATTATGCAAATTTTGTTTTCTAAATTCTAGCATATTTAATGAATTGCATAATCAAGGGTGAAAGCGTAAATACCCTTTTAACCCAAATTAGACTTTAGACATTTATGTTAAATTACTATGGGCTTTGGATATGCATTTATTTTGGTCATTAAAAAGATTTTTCTACAGTCTATATACAAAGTAGCTATTTGCGCTCTCTTTTGTCAACGCAAAATGTCACTTTGCCGCTCATGTGCGACAAAGTAGAAAAAACGCTCGCTGTCCAAATTTCTAACTACTATACAATATTGAGAAATGACACTTGTCTACATTCTTAATGGAAACGTTTAGTTAGGAATTAATGGCACTGTAGTTACACATTTATCACGAGTTTACCCCCTTCACAAGTCAATCTGACATAACTGCTTTGTCTGTATATTACATACCAAACAAAATGACGCACTGGTGGGAAATAAAATACGGCTTTCATTTACAAAAACGAAAGTATAAAATGCTTAGATTAGATTGAAGCAATAGTTCAAGAAGAATAGAAAATAACGATAAATTAAAATTAAAAATAAAACAAATTGTGTGAACAGTTATATTGCCACTTACAAAAGTTTGGCGTGAACGCTCCCAATCGACATCCACTTTTTCATTGCACTAGTGTAATGTACTTGAAACAAATAAATTTTTGTTATGGTGGAGGATCCCATTGTAGCGACTATAGAAAAAATCTTGTATGTGTTTCGAGCGCAAATGGACATTGTCGATTTCGAGTGCTGCCGCGCGACGCCGGAACACAACCTCTCAATCGACAATGTCCCATTTTGCGCTCTTAATGCACAAAATAGCAGACGAACTAAACTTGTTGCAGACGCAATACAGTCCGCGAAATTCAATTTCGCGGCCGTTACTCAGCGTCAGCCTCAGTTGATCTAAAAGTAACTTGGATACTTGGAGAGTTGAGATGACAAAAAATAATATGGCGATAGTGACGTTTTTAAAATGTGGCAACAAGCAACAATAATAAGTTTTTTGGTTTGTTTTTTAAAATAAATACAATAAACGTAAAATAGTATATTAAAGAACGTGTTTTATAAGACATATTTTTTTCGCACGCGTCAAAATTTAGAAAACGAGCGTTAGCGAGTTTTCTAATTGACAAGTGCGAATGAAAGTCTTATAAAATGAGTTCTTATACTATTTTTTATATTTTGCGCCTTCTACAATTAACATTTACTTACTCAATTTGTGATTATATTTGTAACCATTTGTACATTTTCATGTAAATAATCTTCCCTAAATAAAAAAAATAATATTAATTTCGACATATTATTAAAATGAATTGTCAATTAACTAAAAATAAATTAGGTAAAAATTGGTTAAAGAAACGTCATCTAGTACTAACCGTCTAACACAAAAAATTGCGTATCGAAATGAAGGTCATTACGATACGCAATTGCGTATCGTAATGACTTCATTATGAACGCAAAATATAAAATAGTTATTTTAGAAATAATTTAGTCTCTTTTCATTGGTTTTTTACAAAACTAATTGTTTTGTTTATCAAATGTCAATCCCATGAAAACCGCCTTTCTATTTCAATGAATAAAACTGTTTACAATAAAACAAGTAATTACACATTCTGAGAATCACTGATATAATAATATAGGCATGCCTGCAATAAATACACTAAATATTTAGGCAACGGACCGGAAAAAGAGCACAAATCACTGTTAGCAACACACATTACAGAAAGCAATTCAAGCACTCGTTCGTTCGCCCACTCGCTGCTGTGCGTTCGCGAGCGAATTTGTAACTCGTGCTAGAATATGTTGCCTTTTGTAACTTATGTTTTAATATATTATTATATATACATTTGTAAATAAATAGCTAATATTTTGAGAGCCACTGATATTACAGTAAAAATAGTTTCCCTTTTTGCAATGCCACGTGTCATATCACTTATGTTATGGCACACGCTACACATGTCTATTCACCCTTTTTCCACATCTGTTAAAGGGTGCTGAATCCTTTTGTAACAGGTAATACATAAAAAGTGAAAAGGGTTGAGCCGTGATTTTTTAGGGTGAGACATACCACTATTAAATTACAGTTAATTTTTATACAGCCATATATTTCAACAAGATTTAGACAACTAGAAAAAATAATATGAAATGGGGGTGAGATATTTTTAAGCATTATTTTTTTTGCCGAAAGAAGGGATTAGTGTATATAAATTTTTTTATTTATAGAAAACGTTGTTTTTGTTTAATAAATAAAATTAGATGCTTTCTTCACGACATTTTTTGTGTCGAATGTTAAATGGATACTTTTTCAAAAAAATAAAATATTATAAAATATGTGTATATAAAAAATGTATGATCGCGGCTTATTAGTTATTACCCACATCTGGGTGTGCCAATCTCCTTCTATTCACAGATTTCGATGACAATATATTTGCAGCAATGAGGGCTGTTGGGAAGAGAGCACCACAGTGGTCATTTTTATACTATTCCAGAGTTGTAAATTCAAGTTTCAAGTTTGATGTCGGTCGGAATTGAACTCTGGTCGTTAAAATCACATCCAGTCACTTAACGCACACAGTCACGTGAATTAATTGATTATAATATTTTATTATTATTGTTATTATTATATTATTATTATTATTATGATTATTATTATTATTATTAATATGGTTTCTATGGGGTCTCGTGGCCATGTGCCTGAGTGTGTGGTCGCAAATTTGGGGAACCGGGTTTCATCCTGACCGACGCCAAATATTTCAAATTTTAAATAACACAAAATTGACGCCAGCAATGAGTGCCTGTGAGGTGACGCCTGGTAAACGCCCACACGGTACAAATATGTCATCATCATTACTAAATTCTGTGTACAAAGCAGATTGGCACACCCAGTAATGGGTAATATGCCGGATTGATATATTTATTTTATTTATTTATTTTTACCTTCCGTCACCTTTAGGTAAGGAAGGTATTGTCTTTGGTCAATTTTTTTTTGATAAATAAGCATGTTTTAGGGTCCCTAGAATACGATTTTACTATTATAACGATGATGTCTGTTCTGTATGTGTGTGTTTGTATGTGTGACAAAATTTTCTAATGCGATAAGTCTAATACTACAATTCCAAAAATTATATAATTCTTTCATATTCCTCTTCATTACATCCTTGTGAAGTGCTGATTAGATTTTAGTTAGAATTGGTCAACGTGAAGTACCCTCATTTGAAGATTTTAACAGTTTTTCTTGAAAAAACGATGTTAAATATCATTTTTTCACATTTAATGTTTTTATAAATATTAAAGAATATTTTATTCTCTATATAATTTGAATGCATTTTATACTTTATATTAAATGGATATAGAGTTAAAAAATTATAAAGAAATTAAATATCATATATATGAGCCAGCTATGCTAAAACTCTGGAAACAGCTGCTATATTAAGAAAATTCTGATTGAAAGGTGTCAGTGTCAAGTGAAGTTGACAGTATGTTTGTGTTATAATTTTACTGGAAATATAGGATCCTTTGCTTTCTGTATGGAATTTGTATAAAATACATACATCTGCCTCAAGGCAATACACAAGAAATAGAATCTTTTGCAAGGAACTTCCTGTATGACATTTATACAAAATACATAGAACTGACGAAAGGTAATGTGCTGGCCACATCAGATTTTTTCTATATTAAAATATTACTAGTATATAGTATCTAATCTAATACTTATACCCATACATATGTTTGTGAGTATATCTGTCTGTCTGTAGAAATGTGTGTCCTCAAGAAAAAGCAATAAAAGTTTTTTTTATATAATTTTATTTTTTATATCGATATGAAATTTCTTATTTAAACTTAATTTCTAAATTGTGTATGGTATTATTTGAAAATTAATAACCGGTATTATAGCAGAAAATTATTGAAATAAATTTGTGAACTGAGTTTCAATTATAATAATTATTTAAACAATTTTATAAACATATATTTATTTAGTGCTTAACCGTATATTTTAGTCTTTTTATATTTGTCTCACCCTCTTTTTTGATTCAATACTTTAATATAGCAGCTTGAAAGGGGTGATTTTAAATAAAGGGTTGCACCCTTTGAACAAAATTTCGTCCCTTCGTTAAAAAAGTGTTTATGTACCAAAATACTTGTTTTAATATTGTAAAAAATGTTTATTGTATATTATTTTGCAACAAAATATTTATTTAAATAAATTAACAACAAAATGTTAAACTTTGTTTTAAATAATTGTCCATATTTTTTGTGCAAAAAATTGAAACACAATGCCGTTTCACCCTTTTTTATCTCATCAACCCTCTTCGACGACATCCATCTCCTATTTGCCAACCCCAAAAGGGTGATTTTAATAAAGGGTTGTTTCCTCCATAAAAAACTTTTCTCCCTTTAACTCTAAAAGGGTTCCAGACCTAAAACACTCTGTGTAAAGGGGAAAAGTCTTGCGCAAGACCCTCTGCGGCTCCATCGATGAGAAACTACCCCCACTTGCGTTGTCGATGTCCTGCACCCTGGTTTCGCGGGGTAATCCTTTGCTCCACCCCTTCTTTAAAGATTTTTTAAGCGTATGGATAGCAGCAGGGTTGCAGGACGAGATAGGTTAGTATGAGACAAGACTTGGTGGTGTAAAGATGGAAAAAATAAGGGTAGTTTCCTTCGAAGGGATGAAATGTGGTGCAAGTTGCATAAATAAGGGCTGTAGTGCCTAAAATATTAATTATTGTCTATATTTTATAATTAATTGGTGAAATGTGTTAATATTTAAATTTATATTCAAAAATTAAAATAATTTTGTAAATATATTATTGCAAATATATTTTTAAATATTTAATTTAAAATATATATGTGGTTTTTGCATCCCTTATTCAAATAGATTTTTAATATTTCATATTATAAGTAAAAATAATAATTATAAATAATTTTATCAACAAATTTATTTTTTTAGAATATGTAAACAAAAAGCAAATATTTAGATAATGGAAAATGGTAAAATTTATACTAGCTTACTATCAAATTTACCACTCTGGAGTATTTGTGTGCAAAGATAAATATTATTTGTCGTATTCAACAAAATATTATGTGAAATAGTGCATATATGGATATTCTATTTAAATAGTAAGTATTTGCATGTTTATCTAATAATGTATTCGATTCGTAGTAATTTTATATTTTAATAGTACTTTTAATAGTTAATAAATTTATTTAAAAAAATTCCACAGGTATGCATTAAGTTTTTTTTACATTTATTCTCATTTAAATCTTTTAAATAATTAAAGTGGAAGCCATGAAAATAATGTAAAATTTAAAATGCTCGTCGTATTCATATATGAAATATTTTTGAATATAATATTTTTTTACATTTAGTAAAATTGAAATTTAAACAATTACCACAAAAATTAATTTGTAAATCACTTTTAAAAAACTTTGTATTAGCGTCTAATTGTGGTTTTATTTTTCAATATATTATTATTATTATTATTACAAATAATTATTGAAATACATTAATATTATAGAAACAATAAAATGATATTGAAAAACATAGTTAACTACCACAATATCACAGACCGACGAATTTGGCACAATACCTATGAATTGTATAGATATTAAAATAAAAATCTGATGTGACCAACACAATACCTCCCGCCATTTACAGCCCGAGTCACAAAAAAGATTAAGCTAATCCTTATTTTTGGATTAGCGAATTCCACTCTAACATTGGCAGTTTATTCCGTAAAATATAGTCTAATCTAATTCAAGTAACTACCTTTTTTGATAATTAAATGAAAATTAAATTTTAAATACTGGGATAGAAAAGAATTCACTAATCCAAAAATGAGGTTAGCTTAAACTTTTTTGCGAATCGTTAATTTTTATTAATCTACTTATGCTGGAAACTATTGTTCTATTTACTTTTTTCTTTTTAAAACGTTACTATTATTAATTTGAAATGATTGGTTTTTTGATAGTGACATTTATCTGTCAGTTACATACATTTGAATAACTGCGTAACCAAGGAGTTTTGTTTGTTTAAA